>APFE031172351.1:0-11701 GCA_000404065.3 Pinus taeda | reverse complement strand
AAGACGATGCATCATGTATGTATCGAAGAGGCTCAAGTCATTGCTAGAGTTCCTCAGTTTCACCATCGCAAGTTTAGGGAGGCCCTGGAGATTGAAAAAAGGCCGATTAATCTTAATAGGGATGATGGCTGGAAGATCAGCAGCTGCTGGGTCCCAGCCCTGTCTTCCTCGCCTCTGTGGTCCCTTCTTGGTAAGATCTCTGGGTTTCTTGTTTCCTTTCCTTAAGGGTTGGTTTCCGTTGGGTTTACTGTTTTATTTCTTGCTTTTCTCCTGATCTGATTTGTTCCTTTGTGAAATTTCGACCTTTTGGTTTGTTTTAATCCCCTCTATTTCCCTATTTATTCGAAGGGATTTAATGTTGGCATCTTGGGGTCATTCTAGTTAGCGATTGATTAATAGTAATTATAATATCCTTAGTAGGGAAGGTTTTTATTTAGCTTTCGATTAGCCTTAGATTTTTTAACATCATATTGCGATGTTTAGAGGTATATTTATAATTAATGAATAAATTAAAATATGCATTGTCGTAACTAATCAATATTAATTTTCCTTTATTCATAATTTTTTTTTTTTTTTTTTTTAATTAATTTAAACTAAACTAACATCTCTAAATAAAAGTAAAGTTAATATTTTTTTTTTTAAATAATTCAAACTAACCTCACTAATAAAAGTAAGATAAAACTCTTTTTTATCCAATCATTAAATATAAAAATACTATTAATAATATTTGATGTTATAATGTTAATAAAATATTATTAATAATATATTTATATATAATTAACAATTAAAAATTATATATATTAGGTATTTTTATTATATATATTAGGTTTGTGGAGGTAATACTTATATATATATTCTTAATATATTTAGCTGGATATATTTTTATTTGGGTATAATATATATATTTATATATAATAAATTAAATAATTAAATGGTTTAGTTGTGAAAACTAACCATGAATCTATTTACTTTCTAGTAACTACAATTTTTTAGTAATTTATTTTAATAAATTAATAACTTAACAATTAATTTAGTATTATATTGGGTATTGAGAATATTAATAATAATATATATATTTATTAATAATTTAAATAATTATATATATCTAACCTCTTTTCTGGTTGTTTTACCCAGTTTACTTGACTCCGTAAATACAATAATAATTATAAAATATTAATATTATTTTAGGTTTGACTCGGGTCCTTAAGTTGAAAAATAGCCGTTAGTCTTTCTAGCCGTTGGAGTCTCTGCTTGGACTATTTAACACGGTGATCTGGATCTGTATCTTCAACTTGTCCTGACGATGAACCACACTAGTTGGTTCGAAACGTGTCGACAAATGATCAATTATGTGATTTCGCCCAAATTTTTTTTTCTAAACTAATAATGGATCACAGAAGTCTAATCTTTGTAAAATTAAGGATGTCAAAAGAAAAACATGAAATGTTTATTGAAAACATTATTGTTCAAAAAAATACTTAGAGAAGATCGTAATTATTTTTCATGTTAAGATTCAATTTTATTCCTTATTCACTTCCATGGAGAATTCTTTTAAATCTATTTTGCGTGCAAAATTGCATGGCATTTTATATGGAAAAGAAGCTAACTCAGAAGGGTGTATCTTAGAGGCATGTAATTTTTAAGTATTGTTTGAATAATTTTCTATTGAATATCCTTTTAGTTGATTGAATCTTGTTTATGGAATGATGCAACATAATCTCATCTTTTATATTTCATGCATTTATTTCGAGTTTGAAGAGATTTAATTTCCTACTAGGAATACTAAGGATAACATATATAAAACCATAAAACTTTCATAGTTATTTATTTACTTTTTATACCCAGATTAAAACTTCTCCCCACATTGGAGTATTATCCTCTATGATGTAATGGATATCATGACAAGTGTTGTAAGGGCATTCCACCAAGCTTCTGATCTATCCTCGTCACGTTTATGAGAGATATCATTGGATTGCCAATTGATGCAAGCTACAATGGCCATGAAATGGAAGTACGACTGGTTTGATCTCCACATGGTGTATCAATATAATTATCTAGAATGTTCATCTACATAAATCACATTGGTCATCTAAAAATATCACGTTGCTCATCACCTAGCATAGTGCTAGTCTTTTATAGGAATGTCTCAATCACAATTAAATTCTGTCACCATTGCACTGAATTTGGGTATGAACGTAATAATTATCCATGTTGATCATGGTTTTAGTGGTGTTTTTCTTGAAATATGAAATAGAACTGATAATAGAATGGGTAACTCAGGCTTGGTGTTTAGGGTCTTTGTTGCAGCTCTCTAGGAATTGTTCTTTGTTGGTCTCTCATTCATGGACATTGTAGAGTTGTCTCCAACTAAAGAAATTATGGCTCATTTCTTGGTTCACGCTACGACTCTCTCTCACAATTTTAGTTCGTTAGGTGATATGAGGTTAATTTTCCATCAAGGTAAAATAGGTATCAACTCTCTTCTCACTCGAAATGAAGACGGTTCTGTTAAGATCCATGTGGAGCATCCTCTTTCTAGGTAGGGATATGTTCTTATCTCTATTCTCAAAATTTTGCATATGGTGGAAATTCTTCGTATGGTGAAGGTTTTCCATGTTCTTCTAAACATTATAAACTTAGTGGTATCAAACCTATCCTTTGGTAACGGATTTTGGTCCTCTACCTAAATGTCTTTTGTTGGTAGAAGGATGTTTCGGTCTGAGGAAAATACATGGTTGGATGAACTTTCCCACATGTTGTGGTTGGGTGATAGGTTCAATGGTTGTGAATGGACCATGAGGCTTGTGGTAGTGTCTATAAGGCATTTTGGTCTGGGCTCAAGGATTCTTACTATAACTGGTTAGCACACTACTACACGAAAGGCACTTTTAAGACAAAAGAAATATTTTGTCTTCAAAAGTCACTTTTATTTTAGCTATTCTACATTAAAATTTATTATCAATTAAATTATCTTAAATATAAAATTTAAGACAAAAATAATTTAAGATAAAACTTTATACTTGAGACAAAAACAATTTAAGACAAAAATATTTGATCTAGGTCTAGGCGTGATGAAGGACCCTTCCAAGACCTTTTAATTTTGTGATGTGTTAAATTGTATTTTTAAAAGAAAATTAGTGAATACATATGCATGTTGTAAAGAAGAGGAACATGACAATCATCATCAACATAAAATAACAAGACATTGATAACGAAGTTCGTCGAGGAGGGACTACATCTCTAGGCCCCGTGTCAAGATGGTGTAGGTCACTTCATTAAGTGCTATCAATAGTGATAATGTACATAAGAGTTGATGTCGCTATCATATAAGAAAAATGCCCTCATGCAGGAGTGGCTCCAAGAGATGTTCCACTATAGGAACTCTCAGTCAAAAAGACTCTTATCAGTATGACACAAAACTCATGCATGATGATCATCCCGCCAACATGGCATAAAACAACATGAGTATCCCATGTATCCCATGCAAACATATATTGCGACAACATGAGTATCCCATCAACATGATGACAAAGGGATCTCGATCAAAACATGATGAATCATGACAACAAGTACATCACATAGATGATTCTGCGTCACATGAAGCAGGAATCATGAAAACAAGTAAGAGACAAGATCCCACATCAAACATCAAACAAGGATCCATGGAGCACAATTCATAGTAAAAGAAGTACATGAACACACTACATATAGCCCACATCCAGGGGCCATCTGAAGAAAAGGATGTCAAACTGCTGAAGCTATTCATACCATTGATCTCACGATGTCGAATCTCATGAAATGGATGCTCGCCCATCAATTTTGACACCTGCACTCCACATTGAAAAGTGGCCATAAAATAGAATGAGAAAATGAAAAATCTGAACACGTCATAAAATTTGTGCCATTAAATAGTGCAAAATCGACTATCAAATTTCTGAATTCTGAAAAAATGAAAATCTGGGGCTTAAGGAATCTTTTAGATTCCCCCTAGATTCCTCAAAGATTTCCTCCTCCGAGTCCTCTACAATTATGCTACTCAAATAAAGAAATTGATTGTGTTATCGGGTTTGTGTCATCGAGAGGTGTAAGATCGACATAAATTTTGTCCAATTTGGATGCTGCAAAAATTTCACCCTCTTAGAAATTTTGCTTGATTGTGGTTCCACCTGCAACAAATTAATTAAAAAAAATATTTCCTAGTTTTTCGTGCCCACTCTTGGTTCCTCCATGCTGCCTTGTGCATATTGATGAAATGTTGGGTTTCTATCAATTTTCGAGCAAAGGTATCAGTGAGGACCCTTGTGGGTCGTTGATATGGTTAGCAAATTGTGTGGAGGTGGGTCGGGTTCAAACCCCACACACTTAAAAGTAGCACACAATACTGTTTTGGTTAACCATTTATTTATTTATTTAAATAGAACACATTTTTATGGGTTGGTGGCTGCATTAATTTTGAAACTGGTGGAGGTTTGTTTGTGGGTTGGTATATTCGCTGCACGTTATATGGTACATTTTAAAGTTTGATGTACATGAGGCCGCTTGGTGGGGGTCGAGCCACGTGGGTCGAGCAGGTTCAATCCCCGACGGCCCTACTTTATCTCACGACATGTATTGAGTGTTAGGGTGTGATGTGGGTGGCGGAGGTCATGGCCGGCCACCACTTTAAATACTATATATATATTATTAATTCCTTATTATAAAAGAAATTGGTCATTTGTTGGAAAATTCGAAAATGGATTGTAGGAGACATTTTAATGAAGCCACAATTTCACCCAGAATTGAGTCAGAGTTGGCCAGATTCCATTCACCAGAAAACTTCAAAATTGTGTCTTTATTAAGCCTGCCGAGTTAGCAAAAGTCAACGAAACTTTGACTGCCTTTATCTCCTTCATCCGGACTCGGATTGACAAATTGTTCACACCACCACGTCTAGGACGATGAGATCTATTCTCTAGTCCTGGTTAGAAATCATTTTGATCACTTTGATTTTTGAGCTTTTGTAAGCCCTCTTTGTCTCGTGTGTGTCTCTGGAGCCACATGGATCAATATTTTAAGACAAAAAATTATATTTAAGACAAAAACAATTTGAGAAAAAAATATTTTAAGACAAAAATAGTTTAAGACAAAAATATTTTAAGACAAAAACAACTTGAGACAAAAACATTTTAAGAAAAAACTTTATATTCAAGACAACTGCCACATAAGACAATGATAATTAAGCTGAAACCTATTTAATACAATTAACAATTAACACAAAGTATTTAAATTAAAGACAATATTTTCTAAAAATTTCAAAATTGACTCTGACAGTGGGCCCTATTTCTGCCAGCTTGCAGGGTACTAGTGTCTCATGAGTATACTGAGGCTGTTATTTAACTTACCATTAAGGTTATCTTCTATAAAGACAACGATTTTTTGGGCTCTTCATTTGTGGGGGTAGTCGAATTTGAAGAATGAGACAACTTTTCCTCGCAAGATTTCTTGAACAGTAATTCCTCTTATATCCCCAATCTCTACTAATACGATTAGAGAAAATGTATGTTGTTGTATTCAACAATACTACATATAGGGGGCTTTTAAGACAATTTTTTAACATAGAATAAATAATTTGTCTTAAAATTTAATTTCGTCTTAAATGTTTCAATATGAGGTGCTCATAAAAAAGGTAAAGGTAAAGGATTAGGGGTTTGTCTTTATGCTATTGATGGGTTCTTTAGGAAGCAGAAAGATGGAGGCTAAAACCAATTGATGGGATTTAGGGTGATGGAGGCTGCAATAGAGGTGTGCTTAGTGAGAGGAGTGATGGAGGCACTTTTATTGATGTGGTTAGGTAGTAACATAGTTGAAGCACTTTTCGGGGTCTCCATCGATTGTGTTTTAATCTATTTGTTTTACTATTTCATTTATTTTGAACCCTACTTATATGCATTGGTTGTTGTTATTAAAATATTATTGTGTTGGAACTATTGACTATCATTGACAACGTGGATTAGATTCACCTGAAGGACTGTTGAAAAATTTAGCAATAAATTCTCAATTTTATTTTGCCTTAAATAAACTGAGAAAATTTGAATTTCCATTTTAGTAGACAACTTGGATGTAGTTAACTTGTGTGACATGCCTTCTGTCACCCAATTTACTCAATAAATTGGAGTTGGAGGAGTTATATGTAACACCCTCCTCTCACATATACCCAAGTAACTATCAAATTGGGTGTAAACATGCAATGAGAGGTCACTGTGATATGATTCAACCTCCTAAGTCACATTAAGGAAGTATAACTGATGAAAACACACCATACAGACCTTCAACATCAGCATTGGGACCCTCAGGATCCATCCCAACCTTTCTGCTAACCAGCCCCTAGGTTCCACTAAGATTTTGGATTGCTTTACCCGTGGAAACTCCCATGCTATAGGCTTGGAAGTGTCCAGGAGGCTCTGGATGCTCTCATGACAAGGCATGCTAGCCTCCATGGACTATTTTTCTGAGTTTTGTCCTAGCGTCCCTGGGATTTGAGCCACTTTTTAAGGACCAGAGTCTAGGTCACTCCCTAGAATTGAATGACACCTTTAAAACAATAAGATAACAGGGAAATGATAGTATAAATACGAATGCTTGAACATGACCTTGAATGGACCCCTACTCACCATGACACACATTTTGTCAAACATCTCATGAATATGTAATCTACAAGTGTAAATAATGAATCTTAGCATAGGGGTCTCATACTTAGTTGAGAATCGCTAAGAGGCATTGAGGCATGAACACATTAGCTTCCATTTCATCCATTCGGTAATAGATACATCGTTCATTCATTTACATGTTTTTGAGAGGCATACAAAACTACTATCATAAAACATATATATAACCAACATAATAGCACCGAAATTACCAATGAAATCATAGTTATATGATCCACATATAAACCATTATAATACTCATATATAACCTTGTATTGATGATTCAAAAGATAAACCAAGGATGGGACTTCCACGTTCCACCCGACCATAGAATGGCTGACAAATATCTCTTCAACCATTCACCCCCATGCTGTATTCCAAGCATGAATATGGGATTTCATAAAACACATAAATATAAAATCACCCACGGCTTCCAGAGGCCAACCACCTCAACCCATCAAACAATGATTCCACCTCATAGTCAGACATCACTAAACCATCACCATATTGGTCTCTATCCAATCCTTCCAGGTCTCTGGAGTGTTTGTCCAACCAAGGCTTCAAGACTAATAACTCAACCGACCAAGGGTTCGAGAGATTTTTTCCAACCAAGGTTCCAAGACTAATAACTCAATACAATTTGTTATAGGACCCCAGTGCATTTGTCCAACTAAGGCTCCAGTAACTAGTAACTCAATCCAAGCTAGGGAAATGTGAGAACCAACCAGAAAATAAAGAAAATGAACCCACAAGACCATAAATATTGGATAAATGGTAATGGTAGGAAAATCCACTGCCAATCAAGAAAATCCTCCATGCCAATGACAAATCATGACCAATAAACCACATTCATATGCCATGCATTCAAAAACTAGCAAGGAAAACATGCATACAACTCAGTACCTACAAGCCAAATCTACTGTATCTACTAGTCCTAATGTCCTCTTGCACTTTCCCACTCTTTCTTTTCCTTGTTGCTCCAAACATCCAAGTATGCAACACCCTCCAAGAATGTTGCAAGAAAACTCTAAGTGCCCAAGAATGAGACAGAGAGAGAGAGAGAGAGAGAGGAAATGAGAGATCTCTAAAAATGAACCGACAAAAGGTTACCAACTGATCCTTAGAGGCCTTTTTATCAATGAGGTCTCTATTTTATTCATTTTCCATTCTTTTCCTTCATTTTCCTCCTCACATGCAACATGTGACATTTCACCTCCCTTTTCTCCTAATTTCCATTATCTTCCTAAATAAATGTGCCAAAAATTCCATTTTTCCTTGCCATTACCTTTTCCAATTTCCTTATCCATATTAACCCAAATGAATACCCACACTAGGATGTCTCACTCAACATTCGGCTTGGAATAAGTGTCCCATCAACCGTGGTTATATTTTCCCTTTATTAATTTTTATTACATGGAATTTTCACCATGGCTGTTACAAAACCCTCCCCCTTTGGGGAACACCCTCCTTGGTGTTAAACAACACCTATAACCACAAAATTGTTGTAAGAAAAATATGCTTCCAATGGAGATCTATAACTTAGCTCGATGCAATATTTACAATAATCAACTTGCTGAGAAGCAAACCAACATGAAAACATAACAAACCTAACATCATAATGACATGACACCAATACTGCTTATTGGAGCTTTATATCATATCTCTTGGCGGTATTTACATCTGTATACATATGTACATACACCAAACATCACCAAAACATGTACCAAAATATATACTAAGAAATTTACCAAAACATCATACCAAAATTATTTTTCCTCGACTAGAAAACAAGGAAGCATACATAGCCGGCATATGATCTGCCATATCCAATGTAGCTTCATTAGGCCCAAAGTGCTTCCATTGCACCTGAACTTTCTCGATTGCTCACTTCCAGAGCATGAGCACCTTTTTCTGCAATATACACTGCGGTTCCGGCTAGAATTCTCCATCTACTTCCACTTGTAATACAAACCAATCAATCACATGATCAACATATATAGCATACTTCTTACGAAATGAAACATGGAAAACATCAGGTACTTTCACTGTCAAAGGTAGTGCAATTCAATAGGCCACTAGCCCAATCCTCTCAACAATACTGAAGGGTCCACAATACCATGGTGCCAGCTTGGAACATGATCTAATCTATAAGGAGTTCTTCTTTGGTTTGATGCAAATGTACAATTGTTCGACAACCAGGAGCTCCTTGAATAACCTATTTTGATATGCTTAACTCTTCTTCCTATCTTATGTTTCCTTTAGATTTTTCTTGATTACATAAATTTCATGTTTCGTGTTCGCCAACATGTCTAGTCCAATCAACACCCTGTTAACTAGATCACTCCAATTGATGGGAATATTGTAACTTTGTCCATACAATTCCTTGAACAGACTCATCCTTAGTCACTCATGATACCGATAGTTGTAAGCGAACTATACTAGCGGAAGATACTTGTCCCAATTTTGATGTTGATGCATCACATACATCCTCAAATGTCCTCTAATATCTTGTTGACCCTCTCTATCGATCCATTAGTCTGTGGATGATGAGATATACTAAAGGCCAACTCTGTGCCCAATCCTGCAAATAATTTCTTCCAAAACTTGGAAGTGAACTACGCAGCCCTTTCTGACACAATCTTCTTCGAACCACCATGCAATATAACCACCTCTGATGAATACCTATGCCACATTGCTGGTTGAGCATGTAGATTTCACTGGAATGAAGTGCACAAACTTTGTCAAACTATACATAATAACCATGATGGAATCATGTTGTCTCAGTGTCCTTGAAAAAATTGTGATGAAGTCCATGGAAATGACATCCCATTTCCATTCACTATAATAGTCCACCTAGATGTTTACACTCTTCCTTCACATGATGAAAATCAAAACATCTAGGCACAAAATCTACTACATCCTTCTTCAGATTTGACTAATCATAAAATTTCTTCACTACTGTCAGTGTCTTCTAATAACCTGGGTGGCTTGAATATGGTTTCTAATGAAATTATCTCAAGATCACCTTCTTGAGCTCACTGCTATTTAGCACATATGTCATGTCTTTGAAGAAAACCAATCCACATGTTGTAAGGCCATCGTACACATCCTCTGCAGCTTCACCTGTACCAATACTTATACCTTTACTACTATGTATACCTATACCTATATCTATACCACCACATGTACCTATACCACCAAATGTACCTATACCACCACATGAACTTGCACTTGTACTCCACTGCAATCTGTGCATAATCTCCATATAACTGGCATCCTACTCACCAACCGATAAGATTCTATCATATAAGTTTGTTCCATATGAGATGATAGCTTCTATGTGATTTACATGTACCCACCTGCTAGAAGTATTTGCCACCCTACTCTCTTTACCTTTTATATATCTGATCTTAGAATCAAACTCACTTATCATGGCCAACCATCAAAGTTTCTTACCATTCAGGTTCAGTTGGTCAAATAGATACCGTAACCGATCATGATCAATCATCAACAAAATTCTCCTTCCTAGAAGGTAGTGCATCAACATATTCAACGCATGTATGATCGATTCCAACTCAAGTTCATGTATGGGGTAGTTTTTCTCGTGCTCATTTAGTTGTCACGACTCATAGCATACTATATTTCAATTCTACATAAGGACTCCACCAAGTCCTTTCTTGCAAGCATCTGTGGATACTAAAAACTATTTATCAAGATTTGTAATATTTAACATTGGTGCATGTTTTAACAACTACTTAAGCTGCTCAAAACTAGCCTCACATTCCTCTGTCCATTCAAACTTCTTACCTTTTCTATGCATTGATGTGATAGGATTAGAAATCTGGGAGAATTTCCTGATGAACATCCTGCAATAACCTATCAATCCCATGATGGACCTCACCTCATCTACATTCCTAAGAGCTAACCACTCCATGATGGCCCTTATCCTTTTCGGATCTACTACAATTCCCTCCTTGGGACAACATGTCCCAAGTAATGTACCTTAGTCTAGAAGAAACTGCAATTGCTAAGCTTAGTATACAACTAATGCTCTCTCAACAACCTTAACACTATTGCTAAATCCTCAACATGCTCTTCCTCATTTTTAGAATACACAATTATGTGATCCATGAACACAATACCAAACTTATCTAAGTATAGATGCAACACACTATTCATCAAGGAAATAAAAGTACATAGGTTATTAGTCAAACCAAATGGAACTACAAAAAACTCATTATGCCCATACCTGGTCTAGAAGGTTACCTTGTAAATTTCATCCTCTTTGATGCGTACCTGAAGATATCCGAATCTCAAATCAGTCTTCAAGAACAATGCTTCTCCCTTCAACTGATCAAACGCTTCATGAATCCTCGATAACGAATACCTTTTCTTGATTGTCACTTTGCTCAACTTCTTGTGGTCAATGCGTAATTTGAGAGTTCCATATTTCTTCTTCACAAATAATATTGTTGCGCCCCAAGGTGGTAGATTTGGCCTAATGTATCCCTTGCAAAGCATTTCTTTCAACTGCAACTTTAACTCTACCAACTTACACGTGCTCATCATGTAAGGTGCTTTTGATGTTGGAGCTACACCTCACACTAACTCAATATAAAAGTCTACATCCCCGTGTGGTGGAAACTCTATAATGTCATCGGGAAGTACATCTTGAAACTATTATAGAAGTGGGTACCTAATCAAAACAGATTCGTCCCCAACTTCCTTACCTTTGTCACTAGAAATGTGCATTGCAAATAACATACAACCTTTCCTACAACTGTACTTTACCTGGATAGTCGTTACCGTCCTAACTGATGTGCCTTTTTTATTTTCCTATAAGACCCTTGGGTCTCGATTTTCATCCAAGCACTCAATAGATTTATCACAACAATCCACCTTGATTCTATTAAGGTACAGCCAATCCATGCCCAATAACATATTATATGATCCCAATGGCAATACATTCAAATCTATTGAGTTAGGCATACCACTCAAATCAAATGCAAAATATCTTA
>APFE031172347.1:0-10612 GCA_000404065.3 Pinus taeda | reverse complement strand
CCTCTTACCATTCCTTTTCTACTCAACAAGTTAAGACCTCCAAAGTTGAGATGTCCAAATCTCAAGTGCCACAACCAATTTTCATCCTTTGGTTCGCTTTGGAAAGCCTCTTGTGTAACTGTTGCAATTTCAACTCCATCTTTTAAAATTGCTTTTATCCTGAGAGGGAACATCCTGTTCCTTGTAATATTTACTTCAGCAATACATAGTTTGCTGGGTTTTCTATCCATGATGGTGTATACATCATTCTCAAAGAAAACATTACACGCCTTTTGAACAAGCCGTCCAATACTCAAGAGGTTACATTTCATTCCAGAAACACAATATACATCTGTTACGATTTTCTTTTCACCTTTCTTTGTTAAGATATTTACTTCTCCTTTTCCCATAACAGAAATTTTACTATCAGTCCCAAGTGTGACTTGTGACTTCATGCTCTGATCTAACTTAGAAAACAGGGCTATGTTCCCTGTCATATGGTTACTGCATCTGGAGTCTAGAAACCATATATCATCACTCTTTGTTTCAGCCATATTACAAGATAACAACAAATTATCTTGGTTGATATTTTCTCTAGGGAAATTTTCACTAGATCTATCATTTATATCATGTTGCTTCTTCCTACATTCATTTGCATAATGCCCATATTTTTTACAATAATAACATTGGACATTGGATTTTTCATACCTTTGTCCTTGAGCATGAAGTTGTCCACTTTGTTGGCTGCTTCCTTGGCCTTGGTTCTGATTTGGATTGCTGCCTCTTCCTTGAGTGTTTGCTAGACTGTTTCTTCCACCTCTATTTTAGCTTCTGCCTCTTCTTCTCTTGTTTCCTCTGCCTTGACCTCTTCCTCTTCTAAAAGACATCTGGGTCTTGAAGGCATGTTCTAGAGATGAGTTTTCATTTCTACTCAATCTCTGCTCATGTGTTACCAGTGATGCATGTAGTTCATCAACTGAGAAATTTGTGAGATCCTTTCTCTCTTCTATGGTGGTGATAATCACATCGAACTTTGAGGGTAGGACCCTCAATAGTTTCTCCACAATTCTCCTTTCTTCAAGAATCTCTCCATGAGACCTTATTTGTGTGACTAGGCCAATCACATGTGTGAAGAATGAGTCAATATTATCTTACTCCTTCATGCACAGATTCTCAAAATCTCTCCTCAGCAACTGTAGTTTTGTTGTCTTCACTTTCTCCATGCCTTGATAGGTTTTCTTGAGAGTTTGCCATGCTTCTTTGGATGTCTTGGCTGCTGCTATCCTTGGAAACACACTCTCATGCACTGCTTGATATAAGAAGAGGAGGGCTTTAGAATCCTTCTTCTTATAGCTCTTCAACCGTTCTTTCTCTGCTTGAGTTAAGTTATTGAACTCATTTTCATCTGCTGGTTCTTCAAAACCATCCTCAACAAATTCCCATAAATCTTGTGAGGCAAACAGGGCTCTCATGGTTATTGCCCAATAGTCATAGTTTTTCCCATTAAATAGTGGGAGTTGAGTATTACAAATACCCATGCTAATGTTGTGCTGGAGCCAACCATTCTTGCACTCTTAACTATACTTCAAATACTTCACTGTGTATTTAAAAATCACTGAGTGTCTTCAATAACAACACAAAAAAGACTTGAGAAATACCTTGGATTCTTTCTTGACTGAGTCTTCACACTGCTGAGATTCTCCAGCAAGAAATCCTTCCTTCAGCTTCTTTGACACCTTCAAAGAGCCTGGGCAAGCTCTGATACAACTGTTGGGAATTTTTGATGATTCCAAGCATAACGAACAGAGAATAATGCTCTGTTTCTTTACACAACAGAAACTATTTTTTTTTTCCTGAGAATAGAGTTTCAGTGACACACATAAAAACTTGTATTCATTAAAGGTTGTTGTTACAAAAGATTGGTCTTCCTCTATCAGAGGGATTACACAGGAAGACTTCAGCTCCACACAAAAAAATATTGTCTTTCCAAAAAAAATTACACTGCTGTGTGTAAAAATCTTTTCACTCACGATGCTGCTTATTTCATTTCAACAACAAAAAAAAACTTCTCTGCACTACTGTGCATTACAAAAAAAATTACATTTACACTGTTGTGTATTTTTCACATACGCACTGCTGCATTCTTCATTCACACCTCTTTAAAAAAACAAAACATAACAAAGCATATTAACTATACCATACTCTCGTGAACAATAAAAAACAATAAAATTAAAATCTTACCAACGTTTACCAACCGACAGTAAATTACATTTACTGTTTTACTGAGAAAACTCGCAGTAAGTGAAACTTCCAATTCATGTCAAGTCCATATGGTGCAGGGTTGTACACAACTGTTGACTTCAATCAGACGGTTGTCAGTCAATATCAGTTTAAAAATGAGATATACGATTTGCAATCAGATAGCATCGCAGAATTGCAATATGCGGAAGAGAAAGGTGGAGCACTATCATATGGGTGCGATTTGCGATTTGCGATCAGATCGCATCGCAACATCGCAATCGCAGAAGACACAGGTCGTAACGGAGGCGGCGAGGCATAAATGCGATTTGTGATATGCGATAAGATCGCATCACAAAGGTAAAACTGTTTGCAGTCGTTGTCGCTGCACGGTAGTTGAAATTAGCATTTCAACATTCAAGTGCAAAAGATCTAGCCCTTGTGGATTCATTTGATGAATAGCATTATGCCTGTTTTAGTTTGATTTTAAATTTTGTTTAAACATATATGGTAAATCAATTTGATGATTATGTTTCAATTAGTTAGATCATAGAAGTATACAAGACCTTCAAACATATAAGGCTTTGTTAGATAGACTAAAATTTTTATGTTTTTTTATGGAATACAAAGTTGTATGGTGTTTGATAGACCTAGTTTCCCCATGGGCAAGTTGAGGCCACTAAACCCCTTGATTTCTGGTTGTAACCTGTTTTTTGAAAAAAATGAATGAAAAATCCTACCAAGTTTACAAAAAAATAAATAAAAAATCTCACTCTAATATACATTGTGAATTACTTATCAATCATAACATCTAAATAATAAAAAATAATTACACAATTTTTTTAATACATTTCAAAACTTAACTACATAGTTTTTGGTTTAAACTAAATATACATTTCAAAACTTTGCTCATTTTTATGAGAAAAAGAAACAAAATGGTTTTGTACATTTTCTTAAACTTCCAATTATGGTTACACTATTTCTATTATGAACATATTATTATAGCAAATTAATAATATTTATAATTAAATTTAATAAATTTATAATGATATATATTTAATATTATATATAAAATTTTGAGATATTAATAAATATAAATGTTTAATAAAAGACTATAATTGAAATAAAAAAATAGACTTAAATAAACAATTAAAAGTTGACTCACTTCTTAAGAATTTAAACATAAATTAATATCAACAAAAAAAAAAAATACAAACACTAATATACTTTAAATTTAATTATTATTCTTTTTTTAATTATTTACCTTTCAAAAACATTATTATTCTTTCATTATATTATATACATTTCAAAAACATCTCGGGTCTTCGCATGAAAATCATGTAAAGATAAACCAATGTAAAATTTGGAAAACAAATTCATTTTTATCTTTCGAATTTTGGAAACATGTATTCAATATATTATTTCATATCCCACCTTTAACTTTGTGATACTTTGAATCCTTGCCAAAAGGACATTTAACAACAATGTCATACCATGGGAATCGCTACAAAATAAAATATTCATTTTGATGGAATACGAAATTGAAATATCTAATCCTTCCCTCCCATCATCTTTGCTAGAGGAAATTATTTCCTGACCTCAACCTTTGGCGTTTTCACCCTAGGCTCTTGTAAGTAGGAAAGGAGTTTCATTCGAAAACATTTCTATAAGTTGATGGTTTGTGCGACTATTTCATCATTTTTAAGTTGATGGTTTCTGCCACTATTTCATCATTTTATTATAAATAGATAAAATATGCCGTAAAGTAGGAATTTCAAATCTAAAGTATTTCTTAAATGTGATTGTTTTATATTATTAAAAATATATTCCTTAAATTGGATGCTTTTATTTTATTAGAGATATATTTGTAAGTAGGAAATTTTTTGTCCGTAACAAGTAATTTGTTTATCAAATTCCATTCCTATTTATATGTATTCTTGAGATTTTTTTTCTTATATTTTACCTACTAATCACGATGTAACAAGTAATTTGTGTATCGGATTCCATCCCTACTTATATGTATTCTTGGCGCTGATAGATTCGTCGTCGTCTACCAGGTGACCTATAAATGCTAACATCATGTGCATGACCTATGACAAGTAGCTGAGAAACAGCTATCTACTCGCTTTGATTTGAATAATTTCAGCATAGCAAAGAGCTTTGATTGGACCGAAGAGCAGAATGACTGGCACATCCATCCTTGAGTTGTGTCTGCACTCAACCAACCAGATATTATATAGATTTTCCTCCCTCCGTTTATTTTCTCCAGCTTCATTTGGATTTTTGTGAATTGATGTCACTGTGGTACGGAGTATCCATGTGCGCTGATTCCCTTATTTTCTGTTCCATTCTCCCGAGCCCAGGTTTGCAAGTTGCCCTTTACTTTTGTTCTTCCCAATAATGTCCCTTTCAATATTTTCTTTCCCTCATACTATATTTCTGTAGTTGGGTTTCACACAAAGCCATGGAATATAGATGTAATTTGCTCTGAGGTTTTCCATGTTGTTTCTGTCTCTGAAGTTTTTTGGCTTGTGACTGTTACAGAGCTAGAAGCATATTGATCACCCTATGATTTTATTATCTTAAATCGACAGCACTGTATTTGTGTTGGATCCATGGATTTCAGCAAGAAACCCAAAAGATTGCTCGAGTTGGAATCATGTAGTTTGGGTCAAAATGAGAAGGACTCTCAGAATGAAACAGGTCGACCGGAGGCCAAACAGCAGCGAAAGGAATCACAAGAGAATTCTGGGGACGATTTCAAGGAATTTGTTGCTTTGCTGGAGAGAATTCAGTATATGAAAACTCAGCACATGAATTTTGGTATTTGGGAGAAGATGCTCAGGGGAGAAGATCTGGGTGTCAAAGTTATAAAAACCAAACGGCCCTGTCTGCCATCGTTCCAGTGGGAAGACTTTTGTGTAGGTAACGATACCATATCTGCAGAACAGGACGTATGTAGAGTCTCTGCACAAGATAAGCACAACAGTTATGAAGAGAAGGGAAAACAAAGCATCCAGCCTGCTCAGTATCTTAAAACGGGTTCTTCTTCTTCTGCTGAAACCTTTGATCTGAACGTAAAGGCCTAATAGAATGTTTGACTGGTCTGAGTTAAAATAAGTTGTTTTCATAAAAATGAGGACTCTTTCTTTGACAAACGCTTGTTTTGATCTGAAGGTAGAGGCTTCATTGAATGCTTGAATTGTATCAGTCATTTTACTCTCACTTGATTTAAAAGGATAAGTTAATAATTGAATTATTGTAAGGGTTTAATATTTTTCATTTTTTAAAATGAGCTGTATATTAGTTGGTTTCTTTGAGTTTAGTCTTTAGATTTAGCGTTCAAATTTTATAGGACGAGTTGAGGATATAATGTAGTTTGGGGATTAAAACTATAGCAAAGGGAGTTGACCTTGCTTGGCATAAGCTGTGATAAACATCTCATAATAAACTCAGCCAGGGTGGTTGTTCTTCTTCAATCAAATAAACAAGTTTGTTGAAAATGATAATTTTCTTCCATCTAATAGGCAAGCTACCCCATAGCTAAATTCACTTCTCTAATATAATTCAATAGATTTTTACAAATATTTATAAACCTTATGGATTGAAAATATTCTCTATATAATAAAATATTAACTAGCAATTGCACTAGATGTTGCAATGGAAACGTCGTAAGGCAGTGGCTTAGCTAGAAATTGTTACTCTCCCACGATGACACACTGAAAATGTCACCATATGTTGCGAAAGGGTCTAAGTAGAATTTTGGATCTTAGTTAAAGAGGGGAGTCAGGAATTGCATAGTTGACACTACAAGAGTATCCACAATATAAGAACTTAGCTAGGAAAGAGTAGCATTAAATTGTTACTCTTCCACGATGACAAACTGAAAATGTCACCATATGTTGCAGAAAGGTGTAAGTAGAATTTTGTATCCTAGTTAAAGAGGGGAGTCTCAGGAATTGCATAGTTGACATGACAAGAGTATCCACAATATAAGGTTCTCTCTTTTTGGTTATTTAGTGTAGTTTCCAAAGAATGCATTGTAGAGATAGCTAATATCTCTATCCTTAGCAATTATTGACCGAAAGACCATGATTTGGTCTTCTGTTTAGACATCCAAATGTATTTGCACTTGAAACTCTTGTGTTTGAAGTATTTTCGTACTTGAATGGTTAGAATTTATCCACACCCTATTTGTATATGCAACTTTATTTGGATTCAAGATTTCTTTCAATTGATATAGCTTTGTTGGGTTTCATTCATATCTATTTTCCTTGTTCCCCCAATTCAAACTCTAGAAAACATTTGTATCATTATTTTTTGATCAGTTTCTTTGTTGCGATCATAGTAACAATTATGTTCAAAGAAGACAGTCGAAAATGCTGTAAACACGAAGATAAACGAGTCACTATATTTCTTATATTTAATAACTATATTTCTTATATTTATATCTTTCTAGAAGCACATTTGCATATAGTCCGTTATGTAATAACATATTCGAACCAAAAGAACATTTATATATATTCCATTATGTAAAACAACATATCCGAATTAGCTATAAGCAATCCCGGATGACATCTATAGAATTTTATATTTCATTTAGGTAATAGTTAATCACTGCAGTGTTAGTCTAATCCATTAACCAAGACTTCGAATTAAGACATAATCAACAAACACGTTGGTTGTTGCACATATATCTCGCTAAGAATAGCTTTCAATCCTCCAGTGGTTTCATCTATTGTCATAGGTGCAAATAAATTGGAGCTTGTGTCCACTTTAATATCATTTGTAACATTTTTATTCTTCAACTCCTTCATGAGATCACCAAAAAAACTCCCTTTTCGTGGTACCAATGGATGTAAAGACAAATCAGGTGGGAGTATAGGTGTTAGACTAAACTTTTGATCAACGAGGAAATCCTTCTAAAAGAGACCTCGACTTTTCTTGCCAATGTCAGAGAACAAACTAGGTCCCTTAGCCATTTTCGCGAGTCCACAACCTGACTGGATTGTTAGGTGATCTAAACTCGACAATGAGCAGAGAATGAAAGAGCTTGGTACCAATGGATGTAAAGACCAATCCAATGGGAGTATAGGTGTCAGACTAAACATTTGATCAACGAGGAAATCCTTCTAAAAGAGACCTCGACTTTTCTTGCCAATGTCAGAGAACAAACCAGGTCCCTTAGCCATTGTCGCGAGTCCACAACCTGACTGGATCGTTAGGTGATCTAAACTCGACAATGAGCGGAGAATGACAGAGCTGGAATGAAGAGCATAAACCCCCCAAAACCCGAGCATATGCTTTCAATAATAATCTACTTGAAAGCTGAAATTTTGACAGTTAATTTTCTGGAGATGTTGTTGCCCCGCTATCATGGTCATTGGTTTTTATATGGTCTGTATGCCCTGATTGGATTCTGCAGTAACATTTTCCAAAGGCTTCGTCAACCTTTTAGGAATTGGACCCAATAGTTTCTGTTGGAATTTTCTGCTAAATTCCATAATAGACAGACAAAAAAAATGTTCTGTTTTTACTCTGTTTCTGCACAGAAAACTGGAAAAATTGTTTTCAGGAAATGGTGTTGCAGCAACGTTGAACAACACTCTGTTTTGTTAACACAGAAAAAAACAGAAAATTGCTTACTAGAAAAGGTGTTGTAGCAACAGGATTTGGTGTTGTAGCAACGTAGAGTTGGTGTTGCAGCAACGTAGATTTGGTGTTGCAGCAACAGGAAAAATTTCTGATAATTAAAAAAAAATTGAAAACAGAACAATACTCAGCAACACTAAAACTAGTGTAACAGCAATGTGCAGGTGGTGTAACAGCAACAGTAAACAAGCTAAACAGTAAACTTGTAAATAGTAAACTTGTATTCATAAACAGTAAACAAGCTGATACAAATTCGTCTTCCTCTTGACAGAGGGATAACAATAGGAACACTTCAGTTCCAGAAACCAATTTTCTTTATCTCTGAAAATTGTAGGTTCAGCACTGCTGTGCGTTTACAGAAGAGATTCACTCTTGTTCTTCTAACCTTTCTCTTGAAAACAGTACTGCTGTTCATTCTCTTAAAAACAGAACTGTTGTTCATTACATTTATAGGAAAAATATCTGATTTTAAACAATAAAATAACCAAAATATCCTGTAACGCTTATCTGTGTATTGAATGCAGAAGCGGTGATGCCTTTCTCAAGAAAACAAGTCGGCAGTTGCAGGGGAATTAAATTCTATGCATTTAATGCTCATCAATGTGCAAAATATCCAAATGACTTTGCGGCATCGAACAATCTGAAATATCTTCTGAAATCAGATTTCAGATCAGCAGTTATTGTGTTGCAGTTGGAATTAAATTCCAACACTCCCCCTTAATTTCAACTGTTGCATGCCCAGGCATTTCCTGAAATGATTAAAACTTTTCTTTTCTAATGGTTTTGTTAAGATGTTAGCTAGCTAATCCTCTGTTCTGTAGTGCTGCAAAACAATCTCACCATTGTTAACCAATTCACGTATGAAGTGAAATTTGGTATCTATGTGCTTTGTTCTTTTATGAAAAATAGAGTTTTTAGACAATGCTATTGTTGAGCTATTGTCACAGTAAATGGTTGTGCCATTTTCTTGTTCATGACACAAATCTATGAGAACTCTTCTCATCCACACTACTTGGCATGCTGCTGCTGTTGCTGCCACATACTCTGCCTCTGCTGTTTATAAGGACACAACTAGTTGCTTCTTGGAATCCCATGAGATGGCTCCCTATCCCATATGAAACACATATCCCGGTGTGCTTTTTTTATCATCAACACGTTCAGCCCAATCACTGTCAATGTAACCTATCAACATGAAACTTTCAGAAGAGGAGTATAAAATACCAAACCCCTTCGTTCCATTTACATACCTTAGAACCCTCTTGGATGCCTGCCAATGAGTCTCTTTCGGTCTTTCCATAAATCTGGAGATTAAACTCATAGCGTGCATAATGTCTGGCCTAGTTGCAGTCAAGTACATAAGGCTGCCAACTATGCTCTTGTACAATTTTGGATCAAAATCCTTGCTGCTGTCTTCTTTGGTCAATTTCAACCCCACTACAGTTGGAGTCATAGCTGCCTTGCTGTTCTGCATGTTAAATATCTTCAACACTGCTTCTACATATTTATCTCGAGAAATGAAAACACCATTTTCACTTTGGTCTACTTCAGTTCCAAGAAAATATCTTAAGAAGCCCAAGTCAGTCATTTCAAATTCATTTTTCATTACTGCTTTAAAATTAGCAATGAGAGAAGCATCATTGCTAGTAAAAATCAAATCATCTACATATAAAACAACAATAATAATCTTACCGTCATTCTCCTTTATGTAGAGTGTAGGTTCACCATCACACTTATCAAACCCATTCTCAATCAGATAAGCATCTATTCTGTTGTACCATGCTCTTGGAGCTTGCTTTAGCCCATAAAGAGCCTTCTTCAGTTTGCAAACTTTATGCTCTTGGCCAGCAACTTCATAACCTGGAGGCTGTTCAACATAAACCTCTTTTTTTAACACTCCATTTAGGAATGTAGATTTAACATCCATCTGATAAATCTTCCATTTGTGTTGTGCTGCAATAGACAACACTGTTTTGACTGTTTCCATCCTTGCTACTGGTGCAAAGGTTTCATCATAGTCTTTGCCTTGTTGCTGCTTGTAGCCTTTCACAACAAGTCTTGCTTTGTGCCTGTCAATCTTGCCTTCAGCATTGCTTTTGGTCTATAGACCCACTTAACTTCAATGGCATCTTTGCCTTCAGGAAGGTCCACTAACTCCCATGTTTTACTTTTTTCAATTGCACCAATTTTTTCATTCATTGCTTCAATCCATTTATCTTCATTTACAGCATCTTCAAAATGAATTGGGTCATCAACATGACAATATAAAGCGAATAATGAATTCAGACCGGTATTGTTACTTACCTCTCCTTGTTCATAAATCTCATTTAGATTTCTGAATCTTGGTCTTCTTGGTGTGCTTGGAGTTCCATCCGAACTTGAGGGTATTTCTGATCCCTGTGGTGTGCTTGAAGAAGCACTTCCTTGACTTCTTAAGGCTATTGGATGATCCTGGTGGATGTTGGTGGCCACCCACCTATCCCATTTGGACCCCCACAATTGTCCCTTTCAGCATTTTCAGTTTCCTTAATTGTAGCACAACTTACTATTTTTAACAGTTTTTCGGGTCCTGAACTTCTGGAGCCGTTTTGAGGCCCTAAACGACGTTTTTTGGGGAATCCGGGGGCAACATGGGTCCATGGAATGTACTGATGTTTCCCGTTCCAATAATGATAGTGCTCGAATAGATCTTTCTAATGAGCTATTGTACGCGTCAAACGGAGATCGTATGCCAAAGTTACGACCC
>APFE031172342.1:0-13172 GCA_000404065.3 Pinus taeda | reverse complement strand
CGCTTCCGCGCTCCGCGCTTCCGCTTCGCGCTTCCGCTTCGCGCTTCCGCTTCGCTCCCGCTTCGTGCAACATTGGTCTCGTTTAGTACTTAATTTTGGAACTCTTGTGACTGTTCTTCTGAGAATTCTTAGAGCCCCATGGTGTAAGTGCCCCATCCTTCTGTGCCATAGTTCATTCAAATATTTTTCACCACTGCTGCCTATTAGTGCCATTGGAGATTCTACATGTAACTTATACAGTGTGTTACTTCTGACTCCAATTTGGGTCTTCTTCTTCCAACTCGAATGTTTGACATATACTTACTTCCCAATGAAGTAAATAACATAGTCCTTGTTCCGTAACTGAGATACAAAGAGTAAATTCATCCCCAATCCAAGCACATGCAGTGCATTGGTAGCTCGAAGCCGTTCCCCTGCTTCTATTTGGAAAACTATAGTACCTCTTCCTATGGGGTACATTTTGACTTATTTCCCATGGTGATTTGGAAGTTCATTTGTTCTTCGTGATAGCTCGAGAAACATTCTCATATTCCCGTCATGTGCGCATAAGCCCCACTAGCAATATACCAAACCTTAGAGGAAGTGGAATTTGCGAAGCAAGCAACTTCGTCTTCCAGCCTTGAAGCTAACGCAGAATTGTCGTGATCCATTATATTCTTCGTGCTTTCCTGTTTCTCGAGAGAACTACGTGAGTCCTTTTGAGTTGCTACTCGAGCATCATGCTCACAACTCATTGCAGATTCTCTAATCTTGTTGCCCGATCTCTGCTCTGATACCATGGGAAAATTTCTAACACGAAATTCTGCTGCAGTAATTGATTTATTTCTCCTACTTATTTTCCACAATAGGTTATTTACAAAACCCTTTAGTAAACATCAAAGTAAATTCTACTGCAGTTGCCACATAATAGCATAGAGAAAAGAACAGTGAAATACAAGCACAGGAATCAATCGCATCAACATAGTTATTTGTGGACAATAGTCTCTCGAAAAACCCAATTCGGGGAAAACGGTGTAGCAGATGAGGATTTATTTATTATTCTTCAACAACTATCTCTTTATAAGGAATGATTTGCATAACATAGAGAAACCTTTGAGAAAACACATGAGATCATTTTCCTCCACCCTTTGGAGAAATTCTGACACCCAAGAGACCCTCCAGCCTTCACTGCGTTGCCTCTGCGTCATCTCTGCTTAAGGACTGTGTCCGTTGCTGTGCTGCCTCTTTGAGCTGTCCCTCTCATGCATTGCGTCCCCTCCTGCTCAATCTCTGATTGATGCTGATACCTTCCTCTTATTTCACCCTGCAACTCTCCCTCTGAAATCGAACTCTTACTCCTTGAGAATCGATTTCGCTCAGGTTACTGAGTATTTGCCTGGTGCATCTCCAAATGACTCTCAAGTCTTCCTTTATACTTTTCCTGTTGAGATATCAACAACCGTGATTTAGTCTCTAATCAATGGTTAAGATTAAATTAGACTTGATCCTCATCTCTTAGAAGCTTTTCACCCATATTTTTAGTAATACCCATTAATATTTTAAATTTCCCAAGTTTAGACTTAGGAATCCCATTAAAAATATTAATTATTTTAATAAAATAGAATCCGAATGTAATTTCATCAGACAATCTCCAGGTCTTGGAGATCTTATGTGTTCTAGCCCCTCGACAAAATTTCGGAGCTAGAGCACATCTGATGCTATCCAAAAATCTAGGATTTGTATGAAACCCTAGTGAGAAGTCTAACATATGAACTTTCAAATGTTGTTAGATGCTTTGAAGTTCTATATTTGTTTGAAATATTTTTAGGGTTTGCTATATGTTGAAGTAAGGTATGTGATACCTTTGGAAGGCACATTGAAACCCTAGATGGAATGAAGGTTGTTGTGAAGTAGTATAGGGTTTATGACAAAGTCCCTAGCATGATGTTGAAGAGTATATGTCTCTTGTTTGTAATTAAGTCTGTTTATTTGATATGTATAAAGTTGAAACGCTTCTGTGAAATTGATACAGGTAACTTCATGCTTCTATAGACTTAGTTGTACTTGGTATCTAAGTTGTGCAGGTACACAATCTTCAATATGGTGAAGATGGTTGGTGATGTCACAAGCATGATGACGATAACTCTAATGAAATGGTTGGAAGCCATGAAAGATTCTCTGACGATGAAAAGAAGAAGATGGTCTCTCTGAGGAAGCATTAATAGAAGAGATCTCTCTAAAATTAAGAGGGAGTCTGGATAGGAAGATGCTCCCTAATTGAGAGGAAGGGCATAGCTTGGTTTTGATTGAAGAATGAATTTCGGAGGGTATGCTGTTGTATGGGAAGTCGGAAAGCAAAGTGTATGATTGAGGAATCTTCTGTCAAAGATTTGGTTGATAGTCCTACTATGAAAATTTTAGAAGAAGACCTAGCCCTACACACATACATTGTGATAATGAAAGTATCGTAAGATTAATAGAAGAGTGTTATGAATATAATTCATAACAAGTAAATAAAATAAATAAATGTAAATAATAAATAATCGAATATTGATTATGTTAAATAGTCATGAAAGGACACCCACTTAGGTATATATACATGCAGGTCCTCATTGTAACAATCATCACTTATACATTTTTATATATAATAAATTATTATTACAAAATACTTCTCATGCATTTTTACATTCAACCTATTAGTTTTTATGCTTCAGTGGTATCTGAGCCATGGCACACAATATAATCATGCAGGTCTTTGAACGTTGTTTGCCACACAATGTGCCATTACGTTCACATCTTGAATGCATTGAGCAGTTTAGTAAAATTCAAGAAGCATTTCAGCGTTTAGAAAAATCAATTGCAGAAGTTAAAGCATGTTGAGAGGAAATTGATAATAAGGAAGATAATAGCGACAATGAAGAAACGAAGCTAGGTGAAGCAGGAAACGAAGATTTTGATCAGAATGATGATAATCTTGAAAATAAAGGTGTTGCAGAAAATAATGAAGATGATATGGATGAGGATTATCTTGAGAAACAAGAAGATGAACAATATCATAACAATGAGGAAAATGTTGAAGAAGACATTGATGATTCTGAAGATGGCAAACCTTCAAGTCATGAAGTGTCTATATTGCCAGAGGGAGCTACAGAAAAGATATTGGCCAGAGATTAAAAAAAAGTTGCAATTTGATCCCTACTAGCAAATTTATTCAGCCTAAAGAATCTATGCAAACATAATCTGCAAAGTCTGAGAATGAGCCTTCTTGCATGGGGACTTGCATGAAGAAATCTATATGGAACAACCTCTTGACTTTCTCCAAACAGACTCTAGCATTGTATGTCAGCTTAAAAATCCCTTTATGGTCTCAAGCAAGCCCTCGGGCTTGGTATGCCAAAATGGATAACTTTCTTTTAGATACTAGCTTTTCTAGGTGTCATTCTGACAATACTGTTTACACCAAGAAAGTGGGTAAGTCTTTTATCATTATTGTTCTTTATGTTGATGATCTCATCCTTACTGGTAGTGATCCCAACCTTATGAACCATGTGAAGTCCAGCCTTAAAAAGCAGTTTGAAATGACAGACTTAGGATGCTTGCATTATTTTCTTGGTCTTCAAGTCTTGCAATCCAAAGAAGGTATTTCCCTTTCGCAGTCCAAGTATGCTTGTGATCTTCTACACCATTTTCACATGGAAGATTGTAAGCCAACCCTTTCTCCCTTTCAGTCTGGAGCCAAACTTTCAGTCACTTGTACTTTCCCTGAAGTTGATGCTACCTTTTACCGTCAGTTTGTTGGAAAACTTTTGTATCTGACCCATACCCGTCTTGACCTTTCCTTTCTTGTTGGCCTTGTTGCTTGGTTTATGCAAAATCCACATGAAAGTCATTGGAAAGTAGCTAAGAGAATACTTCGTTATGTTCGAGGTACAGTTCAATTTGGGATTCATTACAATGCAGAAGCATCACCTCTATTGGTTGGTTTCATTGACTTTGATTGGGCTGGTGACCCTAATGATTGGAAGTCTACTACGGGTTATGTCTCACTCTTGGTTCTGGACCTATGACATGGGCTTGCAAGAAAAAAAGTGCCATTTCTCTTTCTTCAGTAGAAGAAAAGTATCGTGGCATTGTTGAAGCTAGTAAAGAAGCCTTGTGGCTTTGTCAGATCCTGTCAGAGTTCGGTTTTCAACAACAGCATCCGACTACACTTTGGTGTGGTAATCAAAGTGCCATTCAACTATGCAAATATCCAGTCCAACATCAACGCAACAAACACATTGAACTACACATGCACTTCATCAGAAAACTCATTCATGACCATGTTCTTGAAGTGCAATATTGTTCAACCTATGATCAAGTTGCAGACATCTTTACAAAGGCTCTCACTGAGGCGAAGTTTACTAAACTTCGATTTATGGTTGGAGTTTAGGAAGTTGTCACTAAGGGGGGATAGGCTCTAATGCCTCCTTACTTCTCCTATTGTGTCATCTTTGTACATCCTTCAGTCCTATCCCAAATTGTTCTTAAGGGTGGATGTTAGGATATTTTGGTACATAGGAAATAATTAAGTACAACTTGGTCTAGTGTATAGTTAGGTAAAATGTGTTTCTTTAGTATGTACTTTTTGTAACTTAGAATATAACGATTGCGATATGTTCTAGACATGAACTGATTCAACGGTTCATTCTCTCCTCGCTATTATCGACACTTGATCTGTGGCTTAACACCCAATTGGTCCATAATCTCTATTTAAAGAGCATGGAGGGTCATTTGTTAGGTGACCATTGATGAGAGAAACTTATGTAATTTTTCTTTCTTTTACATTAATAAATTGTCTGAAGTGGCTGCGTTGGCTCAGGTTGTGGATAGTTTCCCTCTTTGAGGGTTTTAACCATGTCAAGAATACTGGTGTACTGATCTATAATATGTTTGTGAGTGGTGTCCTTTGGTGTTCTATCTAAGAAACTTACCCTGTAAATTCCTACATAAAGGATATCAAAGAGGTAGAGTTTTTAATGGTTGAAATGCACAAAATAGAAATATAAACTAGACACTAGCCTTAAATTTGATGGTAAAACATACAATAAATGGTATTTTTTTTTTAAATAATAATAAATGCAATTCCTACCCGTTGAAAAGTGTAACTAGGTTTGATCTTCATAATGACATGTAATTATGATTTTATGTAATGAGATGTAAAGAAGAAAAGTAAAATTTTTGTATTGCTTGCTTCATTGGTTTCATAAGCAAGAGATTTTATGTTTGAATCAAGACTCCCATTGAGAGTCTTTAGGATTTATTTGTCATCTAGTCATAAAATGATAGAGTCATTGTCATGTAATGAAGTCATGTTACACTTTGTAAAATGTCAAAGTTGTCTATGTAAAGTATCCTCCAAGACCTTGTCACTTATCCTCTTCAAGTCGACCTACAACGAAGATAGGACTTGCTAGAGGAAGTCGACCTCCCTAATTGAGATCATGTTGGCCTAAGGGACATGAGAAGAAGTGTATAAATAGCCACACTTAGCCTCGCTTAGAGGTAAGTAGCCTGACAAGCACTCGGTGAGGAAGTGTGAAGAAGAGGTGAAGAAGTAGTGCGAAGAAGAGGCTGAAAGGAAATTGTGAAGATAAGATTCTTCCGGGGACAACAAAGGAGGATTCTTTTGGGCATAGAGTAGAAGGTTTCTTCTGGGGTCAATGAAGGAGAGTTTCTTCTGGGGAAGCGAAGGATAAGTTTCTTCTGGGATAGCGAAGAAAGGATTCTTTTGGGACCAATGAAGGAAGGGTTCTTGTGGGGTACTTGTTCTAGGTGACAAAGATAAAGATCTAGAGAGTGAGACTCTTTGGGGGAAGCCAGTAAGATCATTGAGGCCGAGTTTTTCCAAAGGAAGTCGAGAAGTAGTGTGAAGGATAGAGACTGAGTTTCTCTAGAAGGAGCCGAGGAGAGCAATTCGAGATCAAGAAGAAAGTCGAGAAAGAGAAGAGGCAAAGCATCAAAGTTAGTGACAAGGTTCTTGGGAGGATACTAGAGTCAAGGGTCTTTGTCATGGTCTTGGTGCTTATTGTCGCACAAAGTGTCTAGGCATCGCGACAACGCTCAAAGTGAGTGATGTCACTCTAATCCTTACTCTGTTTAGACTCTCTCCTAGACAAGTCAAAGGAGGTAGTCCCTAAGGTGAATGGATGAGGATAGTCTGTGGAACACAGGCTCGAGGAGATTTAAAGATGAATAACTTGATGAATTTAGAACAAGTCTTGGTCAATTGAGATGGATAGATTAAAATAAAACACAACCACAAGATAAAAATGATTATAGACTAGTGCCTTTATATTGAATTAACCATAGATAAAAATAAGTTATCCAAAGCAATTTATAAATGTGGCAAAACAGAGATCATAAATAATTAAATGTCAACACCCAGAGCTTCTAGCAATTAAATCCCAAATCTATAAGAATTTATCTTTTTGCTATAGTCAAGTTGATGTTTAAAACATTAATCACACTTGACAATAGAGAATCGCAAAAATTAAAATTTTACAGTTAACACCAGTGACACCAAGGAACGTTAAATTTGAATGTTAATTATCCCTTAGGCAATTACTTTAATGTGGTAAATGAAGAAATTAATTTTTTAATGTGACAAAAGTAAAACAAGTCAAGGCGGTTAATAAATTGAAATTGTAATGGGCCATAGGCCACATTAAAATTTTTAATGTGAAAGTGCAAATCCTCCTTGATTTAATTCTTTTAGGAATTTTAAAGTCACATAAATGAATTTTTTTAATTTTTAGATTTTTTAATGGTTTTTAAATGTTTTTTGAATATTTTGTAAATGTTTTAAATGTTTCTTTTAGATTTTTAATTTTTTAAAACAAAATGAAAAATAAAAAAATCAAAACATAAAAACCAAAGTTGAGAAAAAAAAAATCAAAAATCAAAATTGAAATCAAGCTTTTGAGTTTTTTCTTCTTTCAAAATAAAAGAAATCAAAATAAAATTTAAAAAATGAAAAGTAAATCAAAATGTCAGTCGATTTCGTTTTGTTTTTATTTTTATAAAACATCAAACATAAAGCCAAAGTTAAAAAAAAAACAATATGAAATCAAAATTTTAATTGGAGAGCTAACCCTAAAGCATACAAATGAATAAACCAAAGAAAATCAAATTTTTTTGTTGTGTTTGGTTGTGTAGGTTGATGCTACAACAATGAGAGAGAGAACACAAGTTGAGGACAGCGCTGGAAATGAGAAAGAGCTTTGATGCAGGTGGAAGAGGAAAGGTAAGTTGCAGGTAAAGCGAAGAGGAGATAGTACGCATGAAGGGATTCGAGCAGCGTTGGAATGGGGGAAGGATTGCAGGAATGGAGCGTGAGGGCTGATGCAGCAGGAGATGGTAATGTTGAGGAGTAGCGTATGGAGAAAGGGAGAGGGTTGCAAGGGGCAACAAAGGATAGGACACTGGTAGAAGAAATTTTTTGGCAGTGGATTTGTGGATTGAAGGAGGAGAGGGAATGAAACGCAAAGTAGCAAGGAAGGGGCCTCGAATTATGCAGAGGATGAGGGTAGTAGGGATGCGTTAAGGGACTCGAAACAAGGGTTTGGAATGGAGCAGAAAACACAAAGGAAAAGAAAAAATGCAGACGACAAGAGCGTTTTTCCTAAAGGGTCTTTGAGGCAACAAAAGGTAGCCAAAAACCCTTAAAGTTTTTCTATAAATTTATATGTTAAAACAATGTACTCCAGGTTTAAAATCTACGTTAAAAAAGATTCATGAAATCCTCAAATCTAAAATTTTGAAACCTTAGACTGTAAAAAAAAAACTTTGAATAATGTCTCTATAAATGATTTTGAGGCCAGACTGTACCCTCCAAGGCCAGATCTTACCCTCCAAGGCCTAGATCTGTCTTCAAATTAAAGTTATCTTTCAGATCTGCAGCCTGTACCTGCAAAAAAACGAAAACAAAAACACCCACAACCCAGATATACAAAAATAAATAAAACCCCAGAAACCCAAGTCAGAAAACCAAGAAAAATTACAGATCTATGCACAAAAATGTTAGATCTATTAGATCTGTGGAGTATGAGTCCAACTCCACTCCCATATCTGATAATTTGAGGCTTTCAACAACCAGATCTGATAAACTAAGGCTCTCAACAATTAGATCTGATAATGCAAGGCTCTCAACAACCAGATCTTTCAATTTTCCACACAAAAATTTAAATGTTTTAAATTTTGAAGGAGGTGCAAACTCGAAACCCTTCGTGTATCACAAATAAAATCTTATGATAAGCCCGAAGCTAATTTAGTTGGGTTCTTCAGAAAACACGGATCGGAAGTTGGTTGGTGCAACTGAAAACTTCCCCTAATGCCCAAGGATCTAAAAAAATCAAGATTCCCTGCAAAACTCAATCTAGCGATCAAAATAGAGCGAGACAATAATAATAAAATTCAGACAAATAGAGATACCTGCTATTACGTTCAAAATTTAAATTAATATTTAAACACCAACAACTGAGCAAGATACCTATACTCAAATCACTCTTTAGAAGCTATCATCAATGGCTTTAAAAAGGTTATGCATGAAAATAAAACATCTTACAGTATTCCCATGAAGAGTAACACCAGTACAAATCAACCCCAAAGTCTTTCTTTATTATCCTGAAAAAGATTACACAAGAGCTTTTTGCTTAGCACACGACTCAGAGATCAGATGGATCAATTGACAAACGACTTCCTATTTAAAGATAAATCCTCCAATGGCTAGTTTGAGTGATTTTAGTCAAAACAATCTCGATCGTTGATAAAGGTTACAATTTCTTTTAATCTTAGTCGTCGAAATATTTAAATATTTGGGGAAATCCGAAATTTTTAATTAAATCCGTTTTAATTAACTCAAAAATTAAAATTTTGAGTTAATTTCCCACATAATTTGACTTTGAGTTAACCCGCAGGGATCAAACGTTTAAAAATTTGGCAAAATAATTAATTTACCTTAGCCTTGGGACCTTTTAAAATGTCCCAAGATCGCTTGTTATCTCCCACTATTTTCTTGATAATGGTTATAAGATTTTTATTACTTGATTTAGCCAGGGCATTACCTTGAGGATGATAGTTAGATGAATGAGATAGCAAAATGTCATACTTAAAATAGAATGATAAAAGTTCTATAGAACTGAAAGCCTTAGCATTGTGAGTAGTGATCTTGGCAGGGACACCAAATCTTGTAATTATTTAATTTTCAAGAAAGTCCATAATAACCTTTTCAGTGGCATTCTTAGCTAGAATGGCTTCTACCCATTTTGTAAAATAGTCTGTAGCGGTCAAAATCCATGAATAGCCATTGGTAGAATTTTCATGGAATTTCCCTATGAATCCAGACCCTAATGCTGAAAAGGAGGCTCAACAACCAGAGGTTGAAGGGGTAGGGCAGCTAGCTTCTGCTTCCTAGATAATAGTTGATAGGACTGGAATTTCTAACAAATTTGTGCACATCAATAAAAATTGAAGGCTAGTAATATCCAACTCTAAGGATTTTGTGGGCGGTAGTTCTAGCAGCATAATGCCCTCAACAAAATCCAGAGTGAAACTCGGAAATCAACTTTTTAGACTCAAGTTCATCAACACATCTAAGTATAATACCCTCTGGATTTCGCCACGCTAGGTCATCCTTCATTTGGCAATACTTCGAAGCCTTTAATCTAAGAGCCCTTCTTTTATGAGCAACTAAATGGCTAGGACATGTAAGATTAAATAGGTAATATATAATATCCTTGTGCCATTAATGCTCTCTTAACCTTTGCAGCTAAGGTGATGATGAATCGTTAAGACAAATCAAACCAAGAGCTTTCTCGTTATTTTCAGTTGACATCTTGGCTAAACCTTGACCCTTGACCCTCTTGGTGGGTTTAATTTCCAAATCATATTTTTGAATTTTTGTTACCCACCTAGCACGAATCCCTAAGCAATTAGTTTGAGTTAATATATTTTTGATAGCAGAATATGGGACGTAAGCTATGACTTTGGAATATCCCACATATGTTCTGAAATTCTTAAGAGATTTAACTAAGGCATAAGCTTGCTTTTCCATGGTAGTGTAATTGAACAAAGAATTTTGGAGTGCTCTACTCATGAAAGCAATAAGTTGTTTTTGCCCATCCTTACTTTCCTGAAGTAAGACACCAACATTGGTATCCTCCAATGCAAAAGAGAAATTCATGAAATCCTTGGAATAATCGAGACTGATTAAAATAGGAGCTTTGGCTATAACATTCTTTATTTCTTGAAAAGCCTTTCTACTGTATTCTTTCCACAAAAAAATTGCATATTTTTCCAAAAGACTTTTAATAGGCTTTGCTAATTCTGCGTAATTCAGAATAAATCTTCGAAGGAAATTTATTTTTCCTAGGAAGGACTAGAGGGATTTTAGATTATGGGGCAGAGGAATCTTTTGAATTGCCTCAACCCTTTTAGGATTAGTCTTGATCCCATCTTTTGAAATTATATGACCAAGTAACTTCCCTTCAGTTACCCCAACGATAGATTTAGTAGGATTTAAGGAAATGCCAAACTCCCTAGATTTTTCAAAAACTTGCCTAAGTTGACTTATATGATCAATACAATTCTTAGCAAAATCAGTGAGGCCATCTTGATATATTTCAATGAATTTTCTAATTAAACCTTTAAAAGCATAGTCCATGGCCCTTTAGAAAGCAGCCCTAACATGCCTTAAACTAAAAGGCATTCTTATGTATTCAAATGCTCCCCATGGTGTGGCGAAAGTCGTTTTATGTCGTTCCTCCTTTTTTACCCAAACTTGATTATATCTAGAAAAACCATCTAACAATGACATGATCCTGGATCTTGTCACTCTTTGAAACATGGTCTCCATATTAGGCAAAGGGTAATTATCCTTTTTACAAGCTAAATTAAGGTTTCTGAAATTGACACACAATCTGATTGTACCATTCTTTTTCCTAACAATCACCAAATTTGAGCACCATGTAGAATGCTTAGTTTGAGCAATAATGCCAGCAACCAACATCTTTGTGAGCTCCTTTTGGACTAAGGGGGCCAATTGAGGATTTATTTGTCTAAGTTTTATGATGAAATGGGTTAGCATTTTCATCCTTTAAGGGAATAATATGTTCCATAACATCTTCCCTATAGCCTTTTAATTCATCATAAGAAAAAGCTAAAACATCCCTGTAGTCGTGAAGTAAATTGATTAATTTCTTTCTTTCATCTTCATTAGTACCCTTACCAATTTTAATAATTCTAGGATCTTTAGATGTACCATTGTTTACTTCAACAAACTCTCCAAGATCAATTTTATTTTCCTCTTTCTTCTTAACAACATCATGCCGATCAAAGTATTGCTCAGGAGCAACAACATTCTGAGGAGTAGGATTTAAAATATCTTCATCAATATTAGGTCCATCCTCGTAACTTACTTGAAAACCCTGAAACTCATCCAAATTGTCTAAGAAGCGAATGACCTGCCTTTCATCATCAAAGACTTGCCAACGCTCAGAATTATATGGGACAAAAGGTATAAAAATAATTTCCATCTTAATTTTATCTTCGATTAAATTATCAGATAATTGCATGGTGGAAGCAACAACAACTAACGCATCCGCCAAACTATTTTGTTCCCTTGGGATAACTTCAAGGTTAATGGAATCAACATACTCCATGGTATCCCACACAACACTCCTATAATTTTTTAATCTCTAATTTTTACATGTGAATTTATTTTTAATTTGCATGACAACTAAATATGAATCACCCTTGATACTTATCAATTTAACTTTTAACACTTTGCCAATTCAATACCCAACAACAACGCTTCATATGAGCCACTTTGTTGGTCTCTTCAAATTCTAACCGATAAGAAAATTTGAAAATATGACGAAGGGGAGATTTTAAGACAATCCCCGCACCTTTACCATGCCTAGATGCTGCACCATCAAAGTATAATTACCAAACCTTATCTTTTAAATTACCCACTTTTTCTTTAACCTTGGCCTCCAAAGGAATGATAGAATTAGACAAGATAGCATGATTCCCTAGGCTAGGTTGTTCACTTTTGATTTCATTGTGGGGACTTTTAGGATGAAAAGAACACAATAATAACATAACGAAGAAAATACTATAAGATAAGAAGTAAAAGTATATCACAAGCAATTATCAAGCAGAGAAATCTTTTAACTATTCATACCCTAGATTTCTCAACATGGAATCAGAGCTTAGGTGTTGAAGTCAAGAAGGGGCATTCAAAGCAAGTCAAAGAACACCAAGCAAGAAATTAGGATCTACCAAAACCCTAGATCAAAGAAATATACTCTAGCAAGAGTCTTGAAATTATCTTCAAGAAGGAAATATGAAGAAAGAGCGAAACCCTAGCATCACTTCAAAAATCATCACTCATACATCACCAAAGAAGTGGAAGCTTTATAAATCTAAGGTAGGTTAGATCAAAGGGCAATCTTCTCTCTATTGAAGCAAGGATCTCATTTGGAAAAAGATATCCTAAATAAGGCAGTGTTCCCTCATTGAAGTAAGAACCTTCTTAAAAGGATCATTTGAAGCAATAAGTTCATCATCAAGTTGAAGATTCTATCTTCACAAGTAAGTACCTTTTTGTTATAAACTAATCTAGTAAAATTGACTTCCTGTTTTAAGGAGAACCATAAGCTGGTTGGGATATCAAACTTCCTTGCATGGAAAAGAAGAATGGACATAGTCCTCGAAGTAAATGAAGTCAATGTTACTTGGGAGCGGGAGCGGAAGCGGAAGCGGGAGCGGGAGCGACCATTTTCAGAAGCTCCCGGTTTGGGAGCGAATCCCGGAGCTATTTTTTAAAAATATATATATTTTTTATATTTTTAATTTTTGATACATATATGTCAACAAAAACATGTAGAATGATGAAATAGACATAAAAAAACATAAATTGATCATTGAACCATATCACATCAATCATCTAGAAATTATAATCGTCATCAACCTTAGTAAAATAATAAATTAAAATAGCATTCAATTCAATAACATTTATCATTATTGATCACCAAAGTAACAAGTTGTACTTGTAAGCCAAGTTTAACCATTACAAGAAGTAATATCGAAGATATTTCTAAGTCCTAACTTCTAACTGTTAACATGATATGAAACGTTAAAAAATTATAAAA
>APFE031172328.1:0-31585 GCA_000404065.3 Pinus taeda | reverse complement strand
ATTATTTTTCACCTTATTTTTAATGGGTTGGCTTGCCTAACACTACATTTGTATTGTAAATATTTATATAAAGCAAAGTCATGGCTCTTCGAAAAGGAGGGCAGTGATGTTATTCTAAAACTATGCTATTGGTTTAGATTGGGGGCCAAATTCATTTTTGGTGTTGGACACTGAGAATCCATGATATAGAAGGATGAATAATATTTTCAGTGCAACAACTTATGGCGAGTTTTACTTTTCATTTTTTATTCAACATGTGATTTTGTTATCTGATTTATTTTAAGAAGCAATAAGCTGGTTAGGAGGCCCCCATCCCAACTTGTTTTCCTCTACCTCGTTTCCCTCTTTCTAGTCCTTCCATTCACCTAGGTTTCATATTTGTTCATAAATGCTTGATATTTTTCATTTGGTATGTTAATCTACGCTTTTAATTTCAGAGTAGAATATTTCTTGTGCATAATTCATATCCTCCATTTCTCATCTAACTACATATATCTTTGATTTATGTTTGGTCTATATCTAGGATTCTGGATACTCTATAATTGTCTTGGTGTTGAGTTTTCATGGTACATATTATATATTCATAAAAAATGATATCATAACCATTCTTGTAACTTGTTATTATGAGAAGGCCATTCATGAATTGCAACAGGAACAAAATATTCAAGATTTATGCATATTCCTACCCTAAAATCCACTAAAAATCACTAAATACAATGACAAATTTGTAGTGGGTCTGGAATGATAAATTGATGTTTTGTTTGCTATGAGACAAAAATTATTCAAAAGGTAAGATCTAAAGCAAATTTGTTGACTTATTGCGCGTTGAATGTTTTATATATATTCAAAAAATTATGATCAATTCATTCCCTTATTTATAAGGACTCTTTGAGATCCGAAATAAATATATTTATTCATTTCCTTAAGATATGAAATACATCTGTGCGCACAAAACTATTTTGAGTGGATTGTACTCTTTAAATACTTTACACATCATTGGGTGGAGACCACATATTATATGGTCATGATGGTTGGAAATATGAAGCATTTTGGTGAATTATAAAGTATTTTGTTGAATGGATGTATGACCCATATCGTGTGGTCAAATTAAACTATAAGTTGCCAAGTTTGTAATATTGTTCTCGATTTATTTGGCTTTACAAATTTAGACTAGAGTTTATATATATATATTCAAACCAAAATGCTTCATATCTTTAGTGCATACCCTGTATTTTTTTCAAAGTTTGGTCACAAGCATGTATCATCTCCAAGAAACCATCAACAACACCACATAGTATTTTCCTTATGCCTTTTCAAGAAGAATAGTGACAACATAATATTTCAAGAATTTATATCTGACCAAGGAAGTAAGTTAATCAATATTGACTTATTTTTTTAATAAGCTTTGGACTAGTATGCAAGTCTGAGTGATTATCTTCTTTGATCCTTTTGTTTGATTTGATTGATAGATATGCGTTTGGAATAAGTATTATACAAATATTTGTTGAGGATTTATTGGTATTTCATCATTGTTTATTCCAACTTGGTTTTTATGTTAAGAGTGTTGTTATGTCATTCATGTTGCAAATGTTTCTTTTGGATTGAAACACTGTTTTGGACCTTTGGTTTGAGGCATCTCTCGATTTGAAGAAGTAGAAAAAAGAATGCTTTTCTCTCTTTATGTAAGATCACATATTTGATTCCTACACTAGGAGCACAACACTTTTCTTTTGGATGTACGGGGAAAGTGAAAAATTGCAGTACTGCAAGAGCTCAAGGAGTGAACAGTTTCTAGGCAAATTAGGGTTTTGTTTTGCAGGTTTGGTGAAGGCTTTGTCTGTCATTTCCAATGTTGTGTATCAAAGCCCAAGAAACTCATATTGAAATTAAATTTTGGTCCATTAAGACACCATCTACTGCACCCAACACTTTGGTGTCGTTGTTGGGGAGGTGCTTAGGGGATTGACCTTAGTGACTTGCTCTAATTTGGTTTTCTTTTTCACCTAGTTTTTCTTGCAATTTTTTGTTTCTATCATACACATTTTTAAACTTTTTTCTTCTGTTTAGTAAGAACCCCCCCATATACTCATGAATGTGATGAAAAAATATAAAATCTTCTTGAACAAATATATGGTATTTGGAGGAATCTTTCAATGAGGAGTTTTGATGTTGCTACAGAGATATAAAAATCATCCAATGAAGAACTTATGAGTGCATAAATCAATATTTTTCTTAAAAAATTTAAAAATGATGTTATTTGTTCTCTTCGTTTAGAATTGGGTGATTCACAAGAAGAGTGAAAGCAGGATAAAATTGAAGAACCACTGTTGATATTTTAAGTTATTAAGTTAATGTAATGATTTAGTCTTAAGTTATTTATAGTTTACATAATTATTATAGAAAAATATATTAAAAAATGAAAGTTAAGTTGTATTTAAAAATTCCAACTAAATAAATATATATTTAAAATTATTGAAATTAGAAATTATTGAAATTGGCTTAGTCATATGTATTTAAATAATAGTATAAGTTTAAATGATTTCTAATTAACTATTCAAAATTTAAAAATATTTATATTTTTTCAACTTAGCTTTCATATTGTATTAAAAATTCTTAGCTTTTGTAAATTTGGGATTGTCAAATTCTTTGTTAATGATTAGATAATTCCTAGATGCAAGTGGGTACATAGAGTATCTCCACAGAGATGACATACAAGGATGTGCATATAAATCGAAATATATATATGTCAAAATTATGGAAAATGATGCATATAAATAAAAAATATATAGTGATCCAGGTGGATATTGGTTGCCACCTGCCAATTTCACTTGGACCCCCACCAATTCTTCTTTCAGTTTTTCAGTTTCCTTAATTGTAGCATAGTTTACTATTTTTAGAAGTTTTTCGGGTCCTAAAACTTTCGGAGCCGTTTTGAGGCCCTAAACGACATTTTTTTGAAATCTATCGCCAATGACTTTTTGTCTTATATCATCTTTTTTTTCATATTCCTTAGGGAGATCTTTCCAATGGGTTATCATGCATGTCAAACGAAGATAATATGACCAAGTCGTGACCCCGAGAAGTTCGCTGTCCAACTCACCCCAACAGGGTCCATAAACTCTTGGTGTTACATCTCCTCGGGTTAGGTTTTTGGTTGTTTAGGGTTTTCTCTTATTGTTCAATAATAAAAAGGCCCTTGAGCGTCATTGTAAGGGAGTTCAGAGGCATGTAGCTGCCACATCTCTTCTCAGAGATAAGTTACCATCGCCCGAGCTAGTTTATTTCCATTTCTGTTTGTAAGTATATTTCAGTATTCTCAATTAATAAAATGAAGTATTATTTTTGTTGTATCTCTGTATTTGTGTTTATTTTTGTACTTTATTGCGTTCATTTTTAAATCCGGATCAATGGTATCAGAGTGGTATGCACTTTCTCTGTTTTTCCCTGCATGTCCCCAACGAGGTTGGGATATAAGGAGTCAGGGCTTGAACTAGTTGAACCTTTGCAACACCAACCTCACAAATCCTGATGGCCTCCCATGGCAGATGAAAAGAATGACGACAGGGTAGGAGATTCTATCCAAATATTGCTCAAAGAGGCCCTCGAGCGACAAAGTAACGTGATGATGGACAACTTTGCCCAGATCCTTCAGCAGCTACCCAGAGGCGACACATCTACTTTCAGCAGCTACTCTGGAAGTGCCACACCCTTTAAGGTACAAGTTAACTTTGAAATTCCCATATTTGAGGGTCATATAAATGCAGACATCGTAGATAAATGGTTAAATATGCTAGAAGGGTATTTTTTTGTTCATGAGTTTTTTGCGTGGGAAAAGATTACTTTCGCTCTTCTTAAAGCCACCCCCAAGTCAAGGACTAGTGGGAAACCTACTGCGAGCAAAAGGATGAAAGTACGGCCTCACTGTTTTCAATAGAACCCACTTGGAATTCATTCGAGGCTGCCATGAAGGATCAATAATACTTTGTCGGAAGCTATAAGGATCAATACATAAAGTGGACCATGCTGCAGCAGGGAAGGGACAAAGACGTTCCAGAGTTTACCAATATATTTTATACCCTTTGCACAAAGTTGGGTATCAAGGATTTGGAGTAGCATTTGGTACTCAAATATCGATGCTTCCTACAGAAGTATGTCTAGGATGAAATAGAATTCCTGAACATCTCCTTGCTTAGCAAGACATACCGATATGCCGTCGAGATCGAGAAAAAGTTTAAACAGAAGAAATGAGACTTTGGATCTACGAATTTGAAGCAGGGGAAACGTGTCCCCAAACTGTAGAATAAAGGATAAAGCCAAGGCGGGGCAGCTTAGGAAAACTCACCAAAGCCACAAGCAAAGAACAGTGCCGGAAGCCGAAAAAGGACATGGGAAAGTGGTGTGAGTTCCATAAAAGCGGAAAGCTTCACTCACAACAAAAGTGAGTGTCGAGCTAAGCAGTCACTGGTGGTCAGGCTAAAGGCTTCAGAATTAGATGCATGTTCCAACTCTGAGTCAGAACTCGACAAGGGGAATAGAGGATAGAGGATAGACCAATATTGGAAACTTGTCATCCATTACATTATCAATTGGTGTGTTTTATAGTCTCCCCTCTACCCCTTTCTTGAGTTTTCTCGATTATAACCTATATTGCTTTCTCTGTCTACCCCTATATTTTTATCCCTCCTCCTTTTTATTTTTATTTGATCTCCTTTATCCCCATTTTCCTTCTCCCTTCTCTATTTCCCTTTATTTTCACATATTTTCTTTTCTAATATATGGTCCTTCTTCAATTTTTAGTCTTTTCCCCACCCCACACCAAAACACCCTTGGTAGACTATATTTTAAACCTCACCCCCCAACCTACCCAGCTCCCTTATTTATCTATATTCTCCCCCCTCCTTTTATATAATATTTACTTTTAATTTATTGCCTTTATTAAATTTATTTTATCATTAACATTTTATATAACTTTTACCCCATTTCCCCATTTCCTTCTCTATTCCAACAAATTTTTTCTTCATAGTTATTTTTGTTTTTGTATAATTACGTTTTAATTCAATATTTTAATAACTTACCCTCCCTCCCTCTTTTTTAATTTTTAGTACATATTTTTAAATTTCACCCTCATTAGATTACTTTCATTTTATTACATCAAACCCTTTTACCTTTGGCCCTCCTTAGATTTTAATTTTATTTTCCTCAATGGTTATATCTCTTTTTATTCTATTTATTGTCGTCTCATCACTCGGCTCACAATACCAATTTACTTATTAATAATTATGCTAATAAATGTATCTCTTTCAGATTTGAGCTTCAAATTTTTAATTTAATTATCAAAAATTATTAAGTGGATGATAGGGATTTCACCTCCATAGAATATTTTAAAATATTCTTAGTAATTACATAAATCAAAAGTAGACATTTATTTTCAAAGTAGCTACTCTTTTTTTTTTCCTTTTAGGTAAATTCATTAATTAAAAGAAATGTAACATAAACCTATCTTATATGAAATGAGTTATGGTTTTTTTGGCATGTGGTATTGATTAGCCATTGTATTGGTTGATGGTATCATAATAAAGTCTATAATCTCCATAACAAAGTGGGATCAATATAGATGGTTAAGAATCTTGTACAAGTTTTTTTCTAAAGATATTTGTGTTTAATATATATATTATTTCTATTATTAATAATAATAGTAATTATTTTAAATAAAGTTATAATTAAGTTATTTCTTATAATTTTTTTAACTTTAGTAACTTAAGATGTATAATGAAGTAAATGGATTTCCACGTTGACCATTATTAGTTTTGCATTGGCCATGGCAAGTTATAAGGTTTAACTTTATAAATAATTAAAAAAATATTACTAGTCTCTCTAGGTAAGACTGTAGAAATGGAAAATCATAAGGTTTAAATTTATAAATAATTGAAAAAATATTACTAGTTTCTCTCTAGATGAGGCTCTAGAAATGGATTTTCCTTGTTGACTACTATTAATTTTACATTGGCCATGACAAATTATAAAATTTAACTTTATAAATAATTAAAATATTTTTTATTTTAATTTAAAAAAAATAATTTGTTAACATTTCACTAGCTTAAAACTTTCTTTATCTTATTTTAGTGTTCCTGACATCTTTTTCATGTTACCTATGAAATTTTCTCACTGTGAGAACTCATAGGTTTTCATAGAAATATTGTAACGCTAGCAAACAAAATTGATTTGATAGACATATATAAACATATATTACTAATCTTATTAAACAAATTGATAAAAGTTACTACACAGAAAATGGAGACCTGAGACCCATTAATTGTCATGAGACCAATTTCTGCCTTCATGGGGCATGCTTGGAGATCATTTGTGAGAAACAACATTAGTATATGCTAATGCTTTCAGTGGGCAATTCTACAGTAAGTTATAGTGCTATGTAACTTTTAAGAAGTTGGTCTCCAAGATGTTTGGCAAAGCTTAGTGATGTAGTACGCTCCAATACAACACACTATAAAACACGGCCAAGTGTCAGAATTTCTAGTGGCATAATTTTTGTTATGGGAATTTTTGAAACTTGTAACTGGAATATATACTTGATGTCTTATAACTGGAATATCTACTTGATTTATGTTCAATGATTTTACATTGCAGCATACATCTCACTCAATTTTTAGAGTACAGGTCTTCATGGCCCAACTGAACTGCAAGCGAGCTTCTCTGTTTTACAAGTATCAATGTAATTCTAAAGTAGAAATGGCACTTAAATATATCTAAAATTGTGATGTCTTATAACAGGAATATCTACTTGATTTATGTTAGATAATTCAACATTGGAGCATACATCTCACTCAATTTTTAGAGTAGAGATCTTCATGGCCCAGCTGAAGTGCAAACGAGCTTCTTTGTTTTACAAGTATCAATGTAATTCTATAGCAGAAATGGCACTTAAATATGTCTAAAATTGTTAAAAATCGAAAACCACAGAATGATTTTCTAAGTAGATTCAAATTCGAGATAGATCATGGATTAAATTTGAAGAACCCTACATACATTAGAGTTCACGACTTTTGACTGAAATATCGTTGCAATCTTCGCTAGTCACTGATTTCAAATCGACCATTATTACCATAAACATAGCTATTTGCATCGCACTACAGACATTAGCTGGAGGTGCATGTAAATTTAGGAAAGGAAGAGTGTTCGCATCTTAATTCAATTTCCTTAAATGATCTGAAGGATTATTTGCAAATTAGATTTTAAAATTGGAAATATAGATTTTTGAGCTGTGAAACCAAAAATATGAATATTAGAGGCCTAAGTGTTAATTTAATTTTAAAGATTGTAAAACATGTTTCCATATTTACATTAGGTAAATCTTTTGTTTAATTGAAAAAAAAAACTCTTTTATCTTTTCATAAAATAAATTAATAATTAATATTTTTTATATGTAATGAAGTAGAAATTATATGGATGTATAGGCAACATAGTAGCATAGTTGATTTCATAGCTTTTAATTCACAAAAATATAATTGATTTTTTAGTTTTTAGTTTGCAAGAAACATAATTGAAAATGTAAGAAACACACATGCAACAACTAAACCTTTGAATGTCAAAACAAAATAATATTTTTTGCATAATACTCATCATCTATGGATCCATGGATTTGGATCACGGATTTGGATTACACGCTTGATTAGAATTTGATAATGATTTGATGAAGGATTTGGATTATATGCTTGATTAGACTTTCATAATGATTTGATGAGAATTTCTTACATATCTAATGGTTCATGATGATTTAGTTTTGTAAACCAACTTAGATCCATCTTAACCTAGGATCTATCAAGCCCCGAGAGGGATTAAATATCTCGAGGTGCAAACTTTTTTTTTAGTGCAAAACTTGAGGAAATGTTTGCACCTTGAGAGATTTGATCCCTCTAGAATCTTGATAGATCTGAAGTTAAGATGGATCTACGCTGGTTTCAGTCGTGTGGAGTCATACGAAATTTGTTGAACATATAATTATTTTGATTATTTTAAATATGCTAAATATGTTTAATAGGTCAATTTAACTTTAACTTTGTTTAAGTTTGTTAATATGAGAGAGACTCTTAGTAACATGAATGATGAAAAATGATGAAATAAAATGTTCAAGTGCAAAGTGACAATGTAAGAATCTTGAACAGTAGAAAATTTGAATAATAAGAATATAGTGAATTACGAACAATTTATAGTTTTAAGAAGAAGACATTTTGGGTAAGAGAACATTTTATTTAAGATAAAAATTCAAGTATTGTAAAAATGGTTGAATTATTGTAACAAATAAATCAATTCACTTCATGAATAATGTTTATGTGTGCACACTGAGAGAGAGTTTTCATGTTTTGGGGATGAGGAAGAGATATAGATATGAGAGAGAAGTGTTGAGAGAGAAGGGAAAGAGAGAGAAAGGGAGTGGAAAAAGGATGGAGAGAGAGATATATAGATAGATGTGGAGAGAGAGTGTGTATGTTTGGGGGGTGATATAAAGAGATAAAGGAGAGAAAATTGGAGATAGAGATATAGATGGAGGGGGAAGAGATGTGCTTACACTAAAATAAATGCACATTATTAATCTAATTACTTTGAAATTAATGTAAATCACACATCTAGTTGTATCAAATCAGAAATCAACATCTACACTAAAATCAATGCATCTAGTGCAAGCAATCAAATACGATTAGAAATCAACATCTACACTAAAATCAATGCATCTGTCTCTCTCCCCCCACTCTATTCCTCTTGCATCTCACTCTCTCTCTTAAATATGATCCCATTGTATTATATTTTAAAAAGTATCTAAATTAAAAATATATATAATTGATTGTTAAATATTAAATATATATTTTGGATCAATCATGTCAAAGAAAATACAATAATAAAAGACTTAAAAGAATTATGCACTTTCTTTCCTCGATCATTGTTAGTAACTTTGTTTTCTCTCTCTACTTTGATCCTTGGTTAAAATGCATCTATCCTCTCTATGTGGATATTTTTAGTACTTGTGAAGATGGAGGGTTTAGATATACCTCAATAGTAATTACAACCTTTTTCATTTTAGATTTAATTAAAAAATGTTATCAAATTAAATTAAAATAAAGTATTTGCAAAATATTTTGATTTTGAAATAAGTTATGGTTTTTTGGCATATGGTATTGATAAGCCATGGTATTGGCCCATGTTATTGTAATTGAATAATTAAAAGCCTAGATCTGTAACATAATAATCAAAAGCATATATGGCCCATAGTATTGATAAACCATGGTGTTATCCCATGGCATTATGATTTTCTTCCCTCATCTCCCTCTCTCCCTCTCTCTCTCTATCTTTCTCTTCTGGGTATAATCTTGTTATATTGTAAAATATTAAATTTTTATCACTTATTAATTAAATTTAAAGATGTTTATGCAATCATTATTTTAATTTATATATTGAAATGGATGTTAATTTTTAAGTAATATTTATATGTCATATATTATTTTAATTTATATGGTAAAATAGGTGTTAATTTATAAGTACTATTTATATGTTATATGTTTTAATGTGATATGTATATTTACGTCGTAAGACATTCCCTTTGAGAAGTATTTCACACCTGTCATCATTCTGAACCATTGGATTATATCGTAGACTATTGGAGAATGTCAAATCATTGGATTGAAGGTGGTTGGAAGGGTTTCTGAGATGGTTGTTCCCATACCCGTTATGTTGGTTAATCAAGGTTCTAGATGCAAACCCATTTGAACCCATTCTACTATGAAAACCCATGCCATGCATTGCTTCTCTATGCATCTTATCTGTAAGTTTAACTCGTAAGTTATTTATTTTCATTTAAGGTTGTAGAAATTTTCAAACCCATCTCACCCTAATACATGTTTAGCTTCCTTCAGAAGAACATAGTAGATAGCTCAGAGTTTCTTAGAGGCATAGTCCTTTGCATTACAGGTTTCCCTTTTTAATGTTTTTAGAGAGAGGCATTTTCGTTTGACTCTTTAGTTATTAATTACATAAGAAACATTATTTTGTGTGATTATATTGAAGAATATTAGTCATGGTAGACAGGAGCCGAGGCTATGTTTTCTGATTTGGCACACTTCTCAGAGTTGTGAATTAAGGTGACCAAATGTCTTTGGTTCCATGACTAAAAAAAAGTTTTCATCTTTATATTGGTTAAACAATGTTCTGAAGGCAAAACCATTCTTCATATTCTGTCATGCAAATCCATGTGATTTGTTGTGTCTCTATGCCTCCTATCTGCTTTAACGGGTAAGTTTTTTTGTTTACCTTTAAGGTTGTCGATATTTTCTCAACTTTTTTACCTTGAGTTGAGGTTAATTAATCCTTACTCCGTTGTTTGAGCACTAGGGTTATTTCAAGATGAGTGTTATAAGGGGAAAAATTCTTACCCATTCTATAGGTACAATGCCCTTTGTCAAATTTTTGGCTAGGGTTTTCAGAGCCATCTGAGCCTATTGCATGTTTAATATCCTTTGTAAGAACAAAGTGGATCGCTGAGAGTCTTTTAGAGGCATAGTCTTTTGCATTACAGATTTGTCTTTTTTTTTTTAACTTTCTATAAATCACCTATGAGAAAAGGATCCAAGCTAGTCTAGCTTATTAGTATGTCTTACAAAATCTTTAAAAAGTTAAATTAATGTTTTCAGCAAATGATTGTCAAGGCTTACAAAATTCCCTTATAGGAATCTTTTCAAATGGATGTGATTATTTATGTAAGATATTTAGTACTCTACAAAAAAAAATTGAGAGAGTGGATGCTAATATAATTGAATCATGTAGTATAACATAGGGGGGATAATATGGGGTACAAAGAGACGTACCGAAGGGAATAATGTAATAATTGGATGGGCTATAGTAATAAATAAGGTGGTTAACCCATATTATGTAAGTGACCATAAGTAGTTAGCAATAATGTAATAAGCTCATGGAATTAGATAGATGGTATTGAGGGAACCATGGTAATGACCCATGGTATTGTATGTATGAGACCTATATAGAGGCTAGAGACTCCCCATTGAGAGAGGTCAAGGATTATTGTATGAATAGGTGTATGGATTATGGAGTGTTCTCCTTCATTAAGGAGTGAATGTATGGTATTGCCCTACCTTAAGGGTTCTATTAATAAAGTGAAGCATTGCTATCTATTTATATCTTATTATTTCTTGGGTATATTTGTATTCTCATATATTTTCGGGTTAGATCTATAAAAAGTGGTATCAGAGAACTTTCTTGGGCAAAGAAGAATTTTTTATTATTATTTTGCAGGAACTTTTTGGGGCAACAACTTTGAAGATCAGATTTGTATGCTATGGTGCAATATTTGCATAATCTAATTGCAGATCTGGGTTCTTTGCAAAAAAATACCCAATTTGAAAAAACAATCGGCCAAATCGGAGTCCGGATGAGGGAGTTATCGCTGATTTAAATATTAGCTATGTTGCAGACATTTTTAGGGGCGAAGAGTTTGTGTATCAGATATATATGTTTTGGAGCAAAATCTGCAAAATGTAATTCCATATCTGAGTTTTTTTGTGATAAAACCCAATCTAAAAAAATAAAAATTAAAAATTAAAAAAAAGAGAGAGAAAAGAAAAGAAAAGAAAAAATCAGCTGAATTAGAATCCAGATGAGGGAGATATCACTGATTTAAATTCAACTGTGTTGTAAACATTTTTCGGGGCGGTGAGTTTGCAGATCAGATCTATACGTTCTGGTGGAAAATCTATAGAATTTAATTGCAGATCTGAGTTTTTGGTAAAAAATACCAAATTTGAAAAAAACAATCAGCCGAATCCGAGTCTAGATGAGGGAGATATCGCTGAATCAATTGTGTTGTAGACATTTTTAGGGTTTGCAAGTTTGCAGATCAGATTGATATGTTCTGGGGCAATATTTGCATAATATAATTGTAGATCAGGTTTCTTTGTGAAAATATACCCAGTTTCCAAAAAAAAATTCAGTCGAATCAGAGTACAGATGAGGTAGATATCGCTGATTTAACATCAAATCTTTTTCAAAAAAAATTGTGAAGGCAAGATAGCTGCAGTGCGAATCTGAAATTCCAGTTCTTAGATTGAAATTTGATGAAGATGTACAAATTTTATGGCTCTAATCTGGAAATATGGCTGGCACAAATGAAAGAATATTTCACTTTGAATCACATCGTAGATGATGAAACTAAACTACATGTGGCATCCATTTACTTGTACCAAGAAAGATGGCAATGGTGGTAGTCGCATTCTAAATGTTATCCAAGGACAATTACTTGGGAGATGCTCGAAAACTCCATTTGTGGCCGCTTTGACCCTAAATCTAATTTTTTGGATCCTCTTACTAAGCTCAGACAGACAAGCACACAACCTAGCAAAGATTTTATTTTTACAAGAAAGAAGGAAACCAAGAAACCTAAAGGGTTGTTTTCTATTGGTATCTCCTTATTGCAGATTCATGGATGTATTCAGAAGGAGAAGATCATTGTGTCTATAAATCCTAGCTGCAAGCATAATTTTATCAATGTTAATTTGGCAAAAAATTGCAAGTTTCAACAAAACACATTGAACACACAGGTTGATGATGAGGATGTTCAAGTTTATAAAGATTTGAAGCTTTCTATGGATAAGTATGTGTTGCATTGTGATTTTTATATTTCAGATAATGATAACATGGATGTTGTTTTGAGATATCCTTGGATGGAATCTGTGGGTACTATTAATATTAATATCCAGAAGAAATTCATGAAACTCTGGTATAAAAAGAAGAAAATAACATTATAGGATATTTCTATTAAGACACAAGCAAAGACTATGGAAGCAGAAGCACAAATCTTTAATGACACTGACACATCATATGATGAGCCTTTAATGGTCAATAACCAAACACAAACATCAAACCAGATACCAGAAAAACAAGGAGAATCCAAGGAGGCTGAAGCAAAAAATGTTACAGGTACTCATACATCAGATGAGGACTCAGCGGTTGAAGTAATATTGGAAGATAAGAAACAACAGTATGCACCACAACATGTGCCAGCTACCAATCAGGCTCCATTAGGTGGTGAATTAAAGAAAAAGACATCGTTTGTTAAAACTTCAGCGTATCACCACCCATGTCACCCCACAAGAAAACAACCAACAAGATGGCAATGAATTATCCCCAAGGAAAATAACCCTTGCATGATAGATAGAGAGGGGCAATGATCCACCTACTACACATCAACATAAAAAGAGCTTAAATAAATGGATGGCACTACAACTGAAACCAAAATCTCTTTAGCTCTTAATTACAAAAGAAACTTTATTTTCTGTGCTTATATTGAAGAATATCAGGGATGATTGGTAGGTGATAAGTCTATGTTTGTTGATTTAGGACGCTTCTCATAGATGGCAATGAAGGTGAGAAAATGTATTTGGTTCCAGTACACTTAAATCCAACAAGAAATAATCAATTTAAAATATGGTATGTAATGGCAGATAGTTTTCGTAGGAGTTCTCTATCCTTGTTTGATTCTCCCCTACATGGGGGAGGTTGCATTTATTTCCCAACTCAAAGAGGACATATAGAGCAACTTCTATATGCTGGTACTAGGTGAGCACATTTTCATCAAGATAGCATATAAGTCCATTATGCCTTGAAGATATTGAAAAGCTGGGAAGTTGTATTTTATATAACAAAGGAGCATAGAATATGCTTTTTCACTGAATTGGAGAGACTTGTAGACTTTTGAAACAATTTGGTCATATTGGGGTCATCAACACTTCCAAAGTTTCTTTTCTAACAAGAATTTTGAATCAAAAACTAGGACACTTGTATGAGTGTTAATCTAAAAATGAATTATATGTAAAAGTTGAATTATGGCCAAGCTTCATAGTGGCTAACTTGGCAGCAATAGTGGGAAGTCAGGAAGTCATCTCATATACCTTTTCAATAATGAATCTATACTCATGCTTGATTTGTCTTCCATGGGTGTAAGTTATGCACACCTCAAAAGTTGATGTATGGTAAAATATACATTACATAAATAAATGGGATTCTCATGTGCATCTACTTGGCACTCACCATCGACTTTAGATATAAATATATTATTGGTCATGCCTATGCTATCTTCTTCAGTCCTCTTTGCCTTTCATTATTGTTACTGAGATTTGTTGTTATCAAACTGATTATTTTGCTTGATTTAAAGGTCTTGTTGTGACAACAGTCATGTTTGCAGAATTTATACAGAAGGAGAGCGATCAGATGTGTGGTACGCATGCAGTTTCTTAACAAAAATTGTAGACATCCCAGTGAAATTCTCAGTATTCCCCACATTTCTCTAATTGAAGCCGATATGATTTACTATGTCTGAGAAGCATCCATGATTTTCAGAAATAACCAATGAAACCAATAGTCCCACATATCAGTTGGAGTGACATGCTTCATATATTTCAGAGATATCCAAAACCTTGTAGAAATATTTTTCCCCCGTACTGAAATATACTCGAGAAGTGTTGGCAAGGTGCAAGGCTAGGATCAAGGAAGACCATGTAAATTTATGTTGTTCTCAAGCTTGTTTTGAGGAGGCATGCATATGTTTATTTCATAGGAGGAAATCTATCTTCCTTCCAAGCTTGGTTTCAGGAGGCATAAGCATGGTTATTTAAAATAGCACACACATATCCATTATACTACCTAATTGTATTTATTTACCACTAAGACATTCAAATTCATACATCAACGGTTAAAATTCATCACGATAGGCTTCTGGGTGTTTTTTGAATCTTTTTCTATTTCCTCGAATGAAATTTTAGTGCAAGTAATATTGCCAAAAAATGTTAGTGTGAGATGTAGTAATGGGTGTGGTAATGTCTCTGATGAGGATTCAAGAATATTCGACCTAACTGCCTTATTTAGCAACATGTCAATCGTCGCGAGCACTTCTATGGTCTCATTCCAAGGTACCCATTTCTCCTCAAAAACTCTTGGGGGATTAAAATAAACTAAATGCTTCCATATATATCAGATCCTACACGGGATAATTTAATGATACTTAATTTTAGCATTTCTTTAATCTGAACGCAATTCAATCCTGAGTTGAGCTGGGACTGAAAAATGTCTTGTGGTATACAAGTAGGATATGAATTGATTTTAGCATTTATTTTATCTGAATCAAAATCAATCCTGACTTAAGATGATACCGAAAAAGGTCTCGTGGATATATAAGTAGGATATGAATTGAAAACACACACTCTCTCTCTAGAAATATAGATAGAGTTATCAATAACCTGCATATTCAGTCAAGATTTAGAATGTACCCCACTTTTATATACATGTGTGCAAACTATCATCGCAAATACAGACAAAGTTATCAATCACCTACATATTCAGTGAGGCTTTAGAATGCACCCCACTATTATATACATGTGTGCACATTGTAATTCCCTTTTCCTTTCTTCAATCTTTAGGCACCATAATAAGCTCCCCCAAAAAGAAAAATAATTTTGTAAAGAATAATTATTTTCATACTAGTATGGTAGGGTTCTAATTACTTATTTCCTTTTTCTAGCATTTATATGATGCCATGATAATATAAGATGGATAATTTTCTCATTCCCCAATGAATGATCACGGATATTAAGTCAGTGGGACTAAAAGATTACTTCCAATGTCATTCGTTGTGCGAATGCTAAGGAAACTGTTATAGCTACCATGATAACAACATGGAAATGTCTAATAATAGAACTAAAAGAAGCTAATATATTCCAAGAAAGAGAATGGCAAAGACAAACAATGAATATATAGTGAAATCTCCATCAGAACATGTCAAGTGGTTATGGAACTAGAAGTTGAGGCTGGAAGAGAGGGGACGGGAGAGGAGAGGTGTCGACATGCAAGCCCTCAATCATTGTGAAGGATCTGATGCATTTTCTGAGAGGGTCATTAGGATAGTGCATGGGGTTTATGGAGGTTGACTTCGTAATCCAAGGATGGAACCTAGGAGGAGCCTTAGATTGAGGAGACCCATCTTTGCTGACACAAGGCTAGGAGGAAGAAACAGCAAATAGAATATTGGTTTCATGGTAGAGTTTGGAGAGTCATATTTTATGCTAAGGTAGTTTTTCTCTAGCATTGGGCCTTCTTAGAGTTTCTCTATTTGATGATCTAATGAAGTCTATCTTAAGCTCTAGGGTGGGAGCTCCTCAAAAGTGTCTTGAAAGTAGAACAAGGATGAAGAAGGGGGGGCGGGCGCTGGTATGGAGGGGGATGAAGAAGGATTAGAGGATTCTTGATAGAGGCATGCACCAATGATTTTGATGTATAGATTATATACCTAAGAATCTCCATTAGGAAAGAGCTAAATATCTCTATTTTGGATAATGAAATTTTTTGAAGAGGGTGCCACTCAGATCCTAGTAGAGGCATTAAAAATTCTCTTTGATCTTGTATAAATGTAACATTTAAAGGCTAGCAGATCCTTCGACTTAGCCTCTTACAAGTGGGAAATTTGATAGATCTTATCTAAGTGATGGAGGTCATGATTGCTCTTTATCCAAAGCTGATGGGAGCCCACACAAAACTAATCTAGGGGGAACTTGAGGGCATGCATCTATTTTTCTAAATGCTTTGGACTTGTTGATGCTTTAGCAGATTAAATTTCTATTTAACAGTTCACAACCTTATTGATATTTTAATCTCTTTCTGTTGGACTCATTGTCTATGCTTTTGACAAATTGTGTGCCAGGTAATCCCTGAAGGCTAAAAGAGACAAAATATTCTAACTACATTATTTTGTTTTTTATTATTATAGGGGTTGTCCATAGGCTAAATATTCTTGCACTATTGATGCAGAAGCATCTAAACCCCCCAATCAAACAAAAGAATCCAAAGCAGACCTTGACCATTGAGCTAAACAGGGGGACTTTTTGTTTAAAACAGAGCTTAAATGATGGAATGGATAAGTCTCTAGAAGAATTAATTAAATGTAATCTGCCATATGTATTCTATAGCAAGCTTTAGGGCCTTAGTTGAGATATTTGAGGAAAGGATGTGATTAGATTCTTTACAGTGATCTGATCCAATGTTTCCATATAAATATATGTGCGATGAACCTGCATGTTCTATAAATATATGTAAGCCTACAGGCAGGAAAAGAAGAAAAGAGGCCACGAACAGTTGAGGATCAGGCTTGTATGAGATATAGAGAGTCTTAGTCTATAATCATTCTGTATTTTTATAAATGCAAAGTTTGGTTTCGACCCTGGAGAAGTGTATTTCGACTGTTGAAATTGTTATGAATTGGAATTTTGCAATAATTATATGTAGGCAGAGTCAAGGCGAAGCATAGAGAGGAGAATGATTTAGAAAATTTGTAAGTGATCATCGAATCCAATTGAAACATCAGAGAAGTGATCTAGAGAGGAAGAGAAGTTGATAGCTCAAGAAGTTGAGTTTAGAAGAGCAGTTAAGTAGTGGAAACATAAGACCCAAAACCTTTGAAGAAGCCCTTTGAGGAGAAGCTAAACCATGGGAAGCTGAAGACTTAGTGGAAAAAAACTAAGCAAACAAAAGAGTGATGCAGTAAGTTATCAAGTGCACAAGAGCCATTTGATCACATGGATCAACGGTCCAGATGATTTTGCTAAAGAGGAAGGCGAAACATTGCATCAACAGAATTCTTTATGGAGATTAGGTCTCGCAACCCAAAATCCAGTTTACACTGAAAATTAGTGCAAAGCAGAGTTCGAGTTGAGTTCCAGATGTGAAATATTATAGGGGCTAATTGATAGCCTTATCGGGCCCAGAGAACTGGTCAGATAGGTAGTTTGAAGAAGTCAAGGCCTAATGTGAAGGAACGTCGATACGCCGAAACAGATGAAGTGCTAATCGATAATCAGAGGCATAGGAAGATCAAGAATTGGCATTGGAAAGAGGCTTGCGATAATGTAAAGGCCCAATGGATGAACAGACCTAACATCACTTTGAGCTACAGTGTATAAGCTTTTAAGTCCACTTTATATTGGTTCGGGCAGAAGGTTAAGGTAAATCCTTTGTATATTTTTAAAGAGTTGTGTGAGTGTTTAAAAGCTGGAACATATAATTAATGACTCCAATAGTCAAATATCAGAGTCAGAGGGGTGATGAACCACATATGTGGTAAGGCTAGTTGAAATAGCCGATAGTGATTGCGATGAAGTTAAACCTCAAAATCTGTGCTGAAGCTGTACGAAAAATAGAAAAGGGTATATTTGCATAGTTTTTCTTTGTAAACGTATTTATAAGGAAATTGCACGAATGAAGGTTATTGTGTATAAATATATATATTAACCAAGGTTTAAGAGGGGTGGTTGATATATATGTGATTATACGTTTATAGCATTATGAAAAGGTGTTGAAGCGTTTTTAAATCCCGATAGAAGGATTATGAACGAAGACTTTAATAAAGTCTTATACAAAGGCTTGAGATCTAGTTAAAGGTTTCGATAGAGAGGTTTTGGTGGGGTGATTGGGTTCTGATACAAAGGAACTAGTGGTGAAGGGCCTTAACCATATATAAATATGAAATTTTGACTCCTTTGTGAGTCAAATGCCTGGGATAGTTGTGTTTATGGGTATGTGTGCGGGTAACCTTGCACCATTAGTGGTAACAGAGCAGATTTGTAATCACAAAAGATTTGTATTAGAACAGAACTGAGGTTAGAGCAGAATTGTAAGTGCAACAGTTGGGGTTACACAACAAAAAAATTCTATGTGAAAGAATTAAAAGCAGAGTTATGTGTAAAGATGTTTACGTAGGCAAGAGGAGAATCAAATTCTAATTTGATAGAAGAAGATACACAGAGATGATGGGTAGTAGTTCTAGCAGAGGCTTGGAATAGGCATGAACAGAGGATTCCTTAAACGCAAGAAAAAGCAAGATTTCTTAATGCAAGTTCTGAAGGAAAGAGGACTTGGAGACAAAACAGAGGACAATCCATTCAAGGCAGAGGAAGAATGGGTGAAACAATATCATACTGAGGTCTTGAAAGAGAGGTAATATGTTATGTTCTATTTTAAATTGAGAATGTGTGTTTATATATTAATGCACAGGTGACAACAAGAGAAGCTGTGAGAAGGGAACTAGATGTGTTCTTGAAGACAGAGTAAGGAGAATACTCTGATAGAAAAGTGGCAGTGGACCTGAAGAATCCAACAAGAAATTGGAGAGAGAGGAAAACTGAAGTGTTCTCAAGAGAGAGTGAGAGATTGTAGAAGCCTAGAAGGAGCAAAGGTGTTACTAAATGGGAGGTTCCAGACAGAGGACCCGTGCTTACCAAAAGATTAAGTGAGGAGAGCTTAGTGAGGTAAGATTGTAGCCAGGAGGACTAGTTGTAGCAGAGGCTTGTTGCAGATAAGTGAGAAGTTCATGAAGATAGAGGAGGAAAGCATCCTTTTGAAGATATCTTAAGAGGTAATGAAGATATAGAAGCAAAAGGTGACCGAGAAAGCTTTTCAGAGGAGAAGGATTGACTGGATACAAAAGCAAAAGTCTATGGTTGAGTCTACAGAAGTTGTCATGGAGATGAAGAATCAGGATCTTATTCTGATGAAGAATGAAGGAATATTGTCTCAGAAAGATAATCAAATGAGTTTGATTGATGTTAGTGATAAAAATCAAATGCAGGAGAATGATAATGCAGATGATGAGACCATGATAGTTCTTAGAGAAGGTAAACAATAAGATACTGAAGGCAAGCTTGAAGAAAGAACTATGTTAGCTAAAAACATAGTAAAGGATCATCAGTTCATCATGATGATAGGCACAATAGAAATAGCCATGGAAGTTGTTGATACAATCAAGGGAAATGAAGGACATCTACTGAAAGATGTTAAGAATGAAGAATTCTATGCAAAAGACATAGTAGAGGGAGAAAGAACACTAGTAAAAGAGTGTTTTGTAGATGATGAGAAATCTGTTGAAACTATCTAAAGTATAAGGAAGTATCTTTTAGAAGATAAAAACTTTGAAGTAAAGGATGATGAAGAATGTCTCTTAAATAAGAGAAGCAACGATTTATTGCAGCATAAGGAATATAAAAATGCATGGATGTGTGAATATGTGACACCATAGGAACAAGTTATTGTGGAAGAAGAAGATGAAGTTCACTATGAAGAGTTGATATGTGGGTCAATAGTTGAAACTGTTGAGCCTTATGTTGATGCCTCAAAAATCTCTGAAACAACATTGGGGGATAACCACCCAGTCCGGACCTTCAAGCAGTTCCTTTCTCATTTGGATTAGTGGCTCTCACTGGTTTAAATAGGTCAAGTTACCTTTTCCCTATTGCTATTGGTTTATGATGTATCTTTAACTACCAATAGACAGGGATATCAAATCACTTCTTCTTGCTCATCAGGCAAGAGAATAACCCTTAAGCTGATTTGAGTTCATTGAAGCCACAACTAAAATTTTGCCTCTTTGAGAAGAGGACATGTGTGCAAACTATCATCGCAAATACAGACAAAGTTATCAATCACCTACATACTCAGTGAGGCTTTAGAATGCACCCCACTTTTATATACATGTGTGAACACTGTAATTCCCTTTTCCTTTATTCAATCTTTAGGCACCATAATAAGCTCCCCCAAAAAGAAAAATAAGTTTTTAAAGAATAATTATTTTCATACTAGTATGGTAGGGTTCTAATTACTTATTTCCTTTTTCCAACATTTATATGATGCCATGATAATATAAGATGGATAATTTTCTCATTCTCTAATGAATGATCATGGATATTAAGTCAGTGGGACTAAAAGAGTACTTCCAATGTCATTCGTTGTATGAATGCAAAGGAAACTGTTATAACTACCATGATAACAACATGGAAATGTCTAATAATAGAACTACAAGAAGCTAATATATTCCAAGAAAGACAATGACAAAGACAAACAATGAATATATAGTGAAATCTCCATAAGAACATGTCAAGTGGTTATGGAACTAGAAGCTGAGGCTGGAAGAGAGGGGACGGGAGAGGAGAGGTGTCGACATGCAAGCCCTCAGTCGTTGTGAAGGATCTGATGCATTGTCTCAGAGGGTCATTAGGATAGTGCATTGGGTTTATCAAGGTTGACTTCGTAATCCCAGGATGGAGCCTAGGAGGAGCCTTAGATTGAGGAGACCCATCTTTGCTAACACAAGGCTAGGAGGAAGAAACTACAAATAGAATATTGGTTTCGTGGTAGAGTTTGGAGAGTGGTATTTTATGCTAAGGTAGTTTTTCTCTAGCATTGGGCCTTATTAGAGTTTCTCTATTTGATGATCTAATGAAGTCTATCTTAAGCTCTACGATGGGAGCTCCTCTAAAGTGTCTTGAAAGTAGAACAACCTAGTAGGGGAGATTTGGAGGAGGGGGGGTGTGGAGGGGGATGAAGAAGGATTAGAGGATTCTTGATAGAGAGATGCATCGATGATTTTTATGTATAGATTATATACCTAGGAATCTCCATTAGAAAAGAGCTAAATATATCTATTTTGGATAATGAAATTTTTTGAAGAGGGAGCCACTCAGATCCTAGCAGAGGCATTAAAACTTCTCTTTGATCTTGTAGAAATGTAACATTTAAAGGCTAGCAGATCCTTCGACTTAGCCTCTTACAAGTGGGAAATTTGATAGATCCTATCTAAGTGGTGAAGGTCAAGATTGCTCTTTCTCCAAAGCTGATTGGAGCCCACACAAAACTAATCTAGGGGGAACTTGAGGGCATGCATATATTTTTCTAAATGCTTTCGACTTGTTGATGCTTTAGCAGATTAAATTTCTATTCAATAGTTCACAATCATATTGATCTTTTAATCTCTTTATGTTGGACTGATTGTCTATGCTTTTGACAAATTGTGTGCTAGGTAAACCCTGAAGGCTAAAAGAGACAAAATATTCTAACTACATTATTTTGTTTTTTGTTATTATAGGGTTTGTCCATAGTCTAAATATTCTTGCACTATTGATGCAGGAGCATCTAACCCCCCCAATCAAACAAAGGAATCCAACGCAGATGTGGACCATTGAGCTAAACAGGGGGACTTTTTGCTTAAAACAGAGCTTAAATGATGGAATGGATAAGTCTCTAGAAGAATTAATTAAATGTAATCTACCATATGTATTCTATAGCGAGCTTTAGGGCTTTAGTTAAGATATTTGAGGAAAGGATGTGATTGGATCCTTTACAGTGATCCGATCCAATGTTTCCATATAAATATATGTGCGATGAACCTGCGTGTTCTATAAATATATGTAAGCCTACAGGCAAGAAAAGAAGAAAAGAGGCCACGAATAGTTGAGGATTAGGCTTGTATGAGAGATAGAGAGTCTTAGACTATAATTGTTGTGTATTTTTATAAATACAAAGTTTGGTTTCGACCGTAGAGAAGTGTATTTCAAGTGTTGAAATTGTTATGAATTGGAATTCTGCAATAATTGTATGTAGGCAGAGTCAAGGCGAAGCATAGAGAGGAGAATGATTTAGAAAATTTGTAAGTGATCATCAAATCCAATTGAAACATCAGAGCATTGATCTGGAGAGGAAGAGAAGTTGAGAGCTCGAGAAGTTGAGTTTAGAAGAGTAGTTAAGCGGCGGAAGCAGAAGACCCAGAACCTTTGAAGAAACCCTTTGAGGAGAAGCTAAACCATGGGAAGCTAAAGACTTAGTCGAAAAAAGCTAAGCAAAAAAAAGAGTAATGCAATAAGTTATCAAGTGCACAAGAGCGATTTGATCACATGGATCAACGGTCCAAATGATTTCGCTAAAGAGGAAGGCGAAACATTGCATCAGCAGAATTCTTTATGGAGATTAGGTCTTGCAACCCAAAATCCAGTTTACACTGAAAATTAGTGCAAAACACAGTTGGAGCTGAGTTCCAGATGTGAAATATTATAGGGGCCAATTTATAGCCTTATCGGGCCTAGAGAACTGATTAGATCGGTAGTTTGAAGAAGTCAAGGCCTAGTGTGAAGGAACATTGATACGCCGAAAGAGATTAAGCGCTAATCGGTGATCGAAGGCATAGGAAGATCGGGAATTGGCGTTGGAAAGAGGCTTGCGATAATGTAAAGGCCCAATGGATGAGCAGACCCAACATCACTTTGAGCTACAGTGTATAAGCTTTGAAGTCCGCTTTATATTGGTTCAGGCAAAAGGTTAAGGTAAATCCTTTGTATATTGTTAAAGAGTTGTGTGAGTGTTTAAAAGCTTGAACATATAATTAACGACTCGGATAGTCACATATCAAAGTCAGAGGGGTGATGAACTACATATGTGGTAAGGCCAGGGGAAATAGCCGATAATGATTGCGATCAGGTTAAACCTCCAAATTTGTGCCGAAGCTATACAGAAAGCAGAAAGGGGTATATTTGCATAGGTTTTCTTTGTAAACGTATTTCTAAGGAAATTGCACAAATGAAGGTTATTGTGTATAAATATATATCTTAACCAAGCTTTAAGAGGGGTGGTTGATATATATGCGCTTATGCATTTATAACATTATGAAAAAGTGTTGAAGGGTTTTTAAATCCCGACAGAAGGATTATGAATGAAGACTTTAATAAAGTCTTATACAAAGGCTTGAGATCTAGTTAAAGGTTCCGATAGAGAGGTTTTGGTGGGGTGATTGGGTTCCTATACAAAGGAATTGGTGGTGAAGGGCCTTAACCATATATAAATATGAAATTTTGACTCCTTTGTGAGTCAAATACCTGGGATACTTGTGTTTATGCACTCTTATGCAATTTGTGGGTATGTGCGGGGGTAACCTTGCACCATTAGTGGTATCATAGCAGATTTGTAATCACAATAGATTTGTATTAGAACAGAACTAAGGTTAGAGAAGAATTGTAAGTGAAACAATTTGGTTTAATTGGCCAAGGGTATTATTGATGAATGGATCTGCAATTAGAAAAGACTTGGACAAATGAAAACGCAGAAAATAAATCAGAAATTTGATTTTGTTTTAGAAATTCAAATCTTGATATTTTGCATGATTTTTAACCCAATTAATGACCAAATCTATTAGTGAAACCACTTCAGAAATGTTCTCCTTGATTTTATCTTTCCAACGAGCTGTCATGGGCCTCATTTGGCAAAGTAAAATTCAGTCTATGAGCTTCCAAAGTTGATGAGTCAAATCTGGCATAAATCTGGAATTTTTGTTGCTAGTCTAAAAATCGGAATTTTTAATAAAAAATCAAATCCTAAATTAGACTCTAATTATCTAATAATTAGTTCTAATTTAATTGTTAATTATGAACTAAACTAATAATTTAATAAGTTGTTATTAACTAATATAATTAACAAATTAATCTAATTAATTAATATAATTAATTATTTATAAATTAATTAATACTAAACTATTTATAACTAATTAATTAAGAATAATCTAACTAATATTTTAATTTTATTTTAATTAAATTAATTAAATATTATATATTAATTAATGTAATATATTAAATATTAAATATTTTAAACTATTCAAAAAATAAACCAACCTATCACCCTACTTTTAACTCATTCCATTAGTTTTAACTCATTCGAATGAGTTTGAAAACATAATATAAACTTTATAATCGAGACTTGGAACCTTTGAAGAAACCCTTAGAGGAGAAGCTAAACCATGGGAAATTGAAGACTTAGTGGAAAAAAACTAAGTAAAAAGAAGAGCGATACAGTAAGTTATTAAGTGCATAGGAGCCGTTTGATCACATGGATCAACAGTCTAGATGATTTTGCTAAAGAGGAAGGCAAAACATTGCATCAACGGAATTCTTTATGGAGATTAAATCACGCAACCCAAAATCCATTTTACACTGAAAATTAGTGCAAAACACAATTGGAACTGAGTTCCCGATGTGAAATATTATAGGTGTCATTTATAGCCTTATCCGGTTTGGAGAACCGATTGGATCAGCTGTTTGAAGAAGTCAAGGCCCAGTGTAAAGGAACGCCGATATGCCATTGACACATATGTGTTCAAAGTAAGCTCAATTAATCTAGTTCATTTTGTTTAAATACCTCTATTAGTGAGAGATCACAAGTTCTATTCTCTAAAAACTCTTTGAAAAATCATCATCATCATCATCATATTTCATTAATACATTAATACATTAATACATCATATTTCATTAATACAAGTTCTATTATATTAATACATAATAGAATACATTTTCATATATATAGTTTGAAACATATGTAAGTTTCCAAAAATTAGCATTAAAGACATTGATATTTCGAAATGTTTGAATGTTTAAATTTAGAGTCAAATTACATTGATTGAAATGTTTACATTTAAGTCAGCAAAATAAAGATTGAAACGTGACACGTTACCATGTAGAATCTGATGTATAGGAGAATAAAACAATAAAATGCTCAAGGAGCAAGTATTTTGCAGTATGGTCATGTTTATAGCGTTCACGTTTATGGTACTATCTATAATATGATATGTGAAGAAAGTAAAGCCGAGAAATGGTTGAGAGCCGAAGTTTAGCAACATTTAGAGAATAATGTACAATAGCATTCACGTGACGTCGAAGGTTTCAATTTACCATGTCCAAATTTCATTCCCACGTCATGGAAATGAGTGTATTGGAAAGTCCAGAGTCTCCGAAGCTCAAGTTGGTATCATATTCCAATGTTTTAGATGATGCACCAGGAACTGCAAGTGCCAGTCTAAATTGCCGCCCATCACTGGCTTCTTTGACTTGAGAAGAACAGAAGGACCAAAGTAACTGTATGGAATCAGTTTGCAGAAACCTCCTCTGCACCCTCTTGCCATCAGGGAAACGGACACCTAACCTACAGATGTTGACACCTTGTGGCTCCTCTGGGAGAGCTGGGTACTCTCGTTTCACTGCAGCTTTTTGTTGATTATCTTCATTGATTGCCTCTACTGCTTTTTGTTGATTATCTTCATTGATTGCCAAAGAAGCAAACTCAGCTAAAACGTATTTCCCTTGTACTATTTGTTCATGTGCAATATTATTATTAACACTTGATGTCACCCTTCTCCTGCGATGGCTGAATTCCTTGGGGCCCTTATCCATATAAGGTATCAAATTCTGTAACAATTGTTGTGGATCGATGGTTCCTGTCCAAGCTTTCATTTTTTGTCCAGTGATAGAATCAATAACAAGTGTTGACGGCATCTCACTCAAATGATAATAGGTGCACACCTTTCGCCCTTCTTCATGGTCGTCATAAATTTGCCAGAAAATGAAAAATGCACTAACAGTCTCCCTCACACCTTCGTTGGCCCACGTGTCTCTATTAAGAATATAAGAGCTGAACTCTTTTGGGGATTGTATATTTGCAATGACCCATTTTCCTTGGCCTGCAGCTTCCACCTTTGCCTGCTCAAAACTGCCTTTGAACATCAATTCGAATGGTGGGCGATACAGTGCTTCCAATTTATCATTGCCTTTATCCCAGAAAGCCCAGGAAGAATTAGGTTGAGTGGATTCTTGATCTCTTCTTCGTATATACTCATCATCGTATAATGCTTCCCTCTTAACTGGTAGTGGTGGGCGTACAAAATCTGTATGGTCACTGTACTCATGGCTTTGCCCTTCCACTACTGGAGCATTAGTTAAATTAGAACTAGTAGAAGCGGATGGCAGTTCATGATTATCAGACTGAGCATAGAATAACTATATCGCTTCGTCCAGATTCCAGTTGGTTGCCTCCAAAAACTGCCGCGCCTTATCTGTCGATTCCCCAACTATTTCAACGAATATAACAATCTGTTCCTGCTTCTCTGCCGAGGTTTCCATTGATCAATGAATTTTCTTACGAAGAAATATATAAGTTCAGATAGATCGTACAAAGAAATCTATTTCTTTATTTATGTAAAAAATATAGAGACCAAATACCCAAGACGCGCGAAAGCTTTGGCTATAATATATATCCAAAGTAGCTTTTGGGGATTATGTGACAGAAACAGACCCCACTCTTAATATGTACTCGTTTAAATATGTGTATTAAATATATCGTTTAAAAACGAGATTAGAGCTCACGACCAAACGTCGGCTTAATTAAGTTTTTAAGAAGTGAGGGATAATTGAATTATGAGAGTAACTGACCGTTGCTACGAAACCTTCATGACGTCTTCTGGCTCACACTCGCATTCACATTCACAGTTGAAGACGTGTTGTTGATCTTATATAATATTGTATTTTATGGTTATATAATAAATATAATAATTAGGTAAGTCTCGAATCATTCCTGTGTAATTGCAAATCTAAAATCAAAATCAAAATCAATATCAATATTAATATTATTATTATTATTTTATTATTATTATTTTTTTTTGTATATATATATATAACATGTAAAAATTGGAAATAATTATATGAAACTGATATCAATGGTTTTTTTTTTAAATATTTTCATTAAAATAAAAGTTATGATCTAGAACTTATGGGTTATAATATGTCATCCTTTTCTAGAATAAACTCATCATTTAACAATTTCAAAGCAAATACTTATACAACGAGTTTCCATTCTTAAACAATGCAATTTCTGAAACAATACCCAAATTAACATACCTCAACGTAATTTCCAAGAATGACCATGATCCCATCCAAAAATCGACTGTCATATTATTTAGACATAAACAGAGAATTTTGAGTTCTTCCAGTGAATCGCCAAGCATTGTTGCTAGGACACACCCTACAAAACTTTTCCTATAACCAAATTCTGGACCTTCCTTATGGCCATGCCATCTTTCATTTGAAATCATTAAGGTTGTGCTCGATCATGTTGTTCAAGTGTTTAAGTATTCCTTTAATAATTTTGAGTGTCGAAGCAACTTTCTTACATATGATTAGCTCGTGATGCCTCATAGCACAGTTCTTTTAAGCAAGCCCAACTATTAATGTGTACCATTGGAAGTCAAGCATTGTGCAGTCCTTGATCACATTCATTGTGCAATCCTTGATGATATTGACTATTCAATCCCTAATGACACTGTCTACGCAACTTCCAGAGATGGTGATTTCGCAATCCTTGTGGGCAATGCTTATGTAGTCCCTAGAGATAGAGATTGTGCAATCCTTAGGGACAACGACAATGTAAGCGCATGCTTTGTAGGTAGAGATTGTGCCAACTTTCTTGACAGCGAGATTGTACTTCTTCAAGTCAGTGAATTCACTCTTGGCTCCTAGTTTTCCGACATGCACTAAGCGCACTCACCAATCTTAACCCTAATTGCATGTTTTCTTTCCCTGTATAAAGAGTCTAGTCTAGAGCTCATCTTCATATTCATATTTTTCTTTTGAGCTCTGTGCACTCTTGGAATATAAGGAGAATTCTCTCACTCATGGTTGTAAATGCCCCATCTTCTAGGTGAGTTTCCCAACTGTAATTTTTCTTTTGCAAGTGTCACTTTTGCTTCCTTTTTCTCTTACATGTGTCATTTTTACTTGCTCTATCTTTTGCAATTGTCATTTTTTCTAGTTTTAATTCTTTCATGTGTCACCTGTGTTTTGCTTGTGTTTGCATGTGTCGCTTTTAATCTTGCAAGTGTCGCTTTTGCTTGTTTTGATGTATCATAGGAGAACCATGGAAAACCATCTAGAGGCAGCGCCAAGGCACTCTCTTGTACTAGTTGATGCTATTTATCAGTAGAACATGTGTTGAACACATTATTATGGCATAGTGCACCTTTTAGCTATAGTCGACACTTGTCTTGTAAAGGTACATATTAAGTGTCACACTTGGAGATAAGTGTCACTCTATTATCATCTTGCTATATGCATGTTGGTTTTCGGTACTGTGTATCTTCTTGCTATATACATTGGCGTATATATGTGTGTGATCATGTTCAAGACCTATCACATGATTTTATTCTCTTTTCTCATTGATCTCGCACATAGTCAATTTTGGAGTTCTTCCGTATCCTCACATCCTACGCAACTCATGAGCACAATCAACTTCTAGCTAGGTGATGAGAACGCTGTGCATTTATAAGCCACAATGATGAAGTACTTATCTCTTGTAATTGTGCATTGAGTAATCTTAGAGGACAACCTCCTTCAACTGCACATTGAACAAATTTATAACTCAGACCGTCAACCTTGCTACTTACACTTACCCATTGCACAATCCTTGATCATTCTTGTCTTCATTGCACATTGCATTGTCATAGTGGAAAGTAAGGTCATTCTTAGGACCTTGCAGCCCTCACGTAATAGCTAGATCCTTGTCATCAATCATTGTGCATTGCACAATCATAGTGTTCAATATTTTCATTCTTGTCTCCTAAACTTTCGCACTGAATAGTCCTTGATCAATCCTGCCTTGTATTGTGAATTGTGCAGTCTCAGCAGATAGTGGGTCATCTCTAGACCCATGCAAAAGTAAACTACACAATTCATATAGCTTCGTGCTCATCCACTTTGCACTACAAAGTTACAACACCTAGGATTGATATCCTTGCCTCTTGTACTTTCCCAATGCACAAATCATTTCTTGCCTCTCCCTTCTTATTGTGCACTATGCAATCAGAGTTTCCAGGCCCTCGCTCCCTGCCTCCTAACCATGCACATTATCCCACCATAGATAGAATTTGTATAAGATAGGATAGGTGATTTCAGGACTGATGTTGTCTTGTCATGCATGAATGCCATTTGTAGGTGTGATCAACCTATCATTGTAGGATGATTCTTAAGGAGGTCATCAAGAAGAGGTTATGAGAAGGACAGTTTTGGAGATGAGACACAAAGGTGCTATCATGTAGGAGTAAAGGAATCTAGAACACAGATATAGAGATGGCAACTCATCTTGACTTAGAAGGTTCTAATACTTATCGTGACCCTTTAGAGGGTGAAGATGAAGTAAAATCTAGATCTATCATTAAGGATTGAAGACAGAGCAACAAACAGGAGAACTTGGAACATAATACATTATAATGTAGCCTAATATCATAGTCGCCAACTCATGGCTTCTCAAAGTGTCATCACAAAAGTATTATGTTGTCCATGTATTTTGCAACAATTTTTGGAATGTAATTTTGTATTTCCAAAAAAGAGAAAAATTTATAATGTTTGGAATCCCAAGGGTCACAAAAGGAATGTGGAAAGTCACTAGGAAGTCCTAGAGTCATGTAGGAGCTCGAAGATCACATAGAAGCTCAAAATTCATATGGGATCTCAAGAATCATGAGGGAGGTGAAGAGTCATATGGGAGGTGAATAGTCATATGGGAGTTGAATAGTCACCTTATTTGTTATAAATAAACCCTCTTCTGTCTTGAAAAGGACTTTTCACCTTGCCTTCTCTAGGTTGGCATAGGAGAGAAGATCATTCTTTGGAGGAGAAAGTGGTGACTTAATGTTCCACTGTTGGGCTAGTGTTGAATTGTTCTAATTGTGTATCTTGAAACTTGCACTTAATATTTGAACCTCTCATAACCAACAAAATTTCATGCACACATTATGGAATTTGTAAGACTATTATTTTCATTTGCGGTATATGTTTGTGTTCATATGAACTAAATAAAATGTACTATTTCATTGATTTTGGTATGCATCCTGTTGAATGTGTGTTTTTACTTACTTTTATGATCATTGTTACCTTGTGAACAATTTTTTAGGTTAATTAAAAATTCCGTCTATGCTCATGTGTGTCTTTATTAGGATAGTACTATTAGTTTTATTCGAAAATCTTACTTTCTCCCTTACCATCCATGAAAGTACCTTATATACATTGCAATTGTATGCTTCATAGTGTCAACTTACTTGCTTGTTTCAAAGTTTATGTGCATACTCCCTTATGTTGTTTATTGCAACCAAGGGAAACCTTTAACTTATAGTGACTGGGCCTATTATCTGGAAGGGGATCCTAGTCGAAATGTTGTGAGGTCTAGTTGGGACTTCATACCAATGAGAGCCCTTATGTTGGAGGATGTCTAGCACCATCAACAATTGGTGCTAGAAGGAGGGCCATATGACAAGCTGAGCCCAATGAGTCTATTTTAAATCTTCAACTTGAAATGGCTCATTCCCAAATCTTAATCCTATTATGTTTTTCCAAATAAATTGATCTTACAATCCCCGCGGAAATTATTCATGGCTTGTCTCAATTTAAATTCGATGGGAAGGGTGAACTAACAATGCTTGGACATGTGATTCATTTTTTTCATTTTTGTCTTTCTACTGGAATAAATTGTAAGGATGTCATGGCTAGATTGTTCAACTCACACTTGATTTTTTTGTCAAGCATTGGTTTCACACATTACCAACTACTTCTATTCATTGATTTGAGGAACTTGTTAAGAAGTTTCGTGAAGATTCTAATATGTATTATTATAAATATGTATATAAAAGGATTCATCAACTTAGAATGAAATCCAATGGAACATTAAAGTATTTATTTGATTGGTTTCTTCACCTTTTCTATGAATTTTCCAAAGAAGATGTCAATTGGGATTTCATGAGTGAGAATTTTCAGTGTTTGGTTCCAATCTCGGTGAAACAATTTGAATCAGATTCTCTTATTGATTTTTCTCTTCCAACTTTTCTTAATCAAGAGGAACC
>APFE031172326.1:0-20316 GCA_000404065.3 Pinus taeda | reverse complement strand
CAAAATCTGAGAGGAAAACAGAGATTGGAGAACCCCACTCAAAAGTGGATGATGGTTGTCAAGACCATAAAATTAAAACCCATTATGCAAGCATGCATATGGATGAAGAAGTGCAACAAAGATTGTAGAGAGAGAAGTTGAAGCCTTTGTGTGTGAAACAGAGAAAGAACAAATAAATGTTCAAGGAATCCACTGTAATGTTGATGACACAGATGATGGTGAATCCCACTATGCTGAGACACATGTCGATGATGACTGCAAAGTTATATGTGAATCGTTGAGTCCAATCGCAGCTTATGGATTTGGTGACGTTGAAATTGTTAATGAAATTGACAATGATCACGTGCATGCTGGGATATCCCACCATAATGTGGATGAACATTATGTTGATGATATGTGTGGTTTCTTTTTTGAAACAGTGATTGTTTGTGGAAATATGGTAAGCGCAGTGTTTGATGAAACATTGGAGGTTGAAGCTGCCACTGTAGCAGCAAGATATGAAGCAGTTGGAACTCCTCAATAAATAGTATGTCATTTAGTAACAGTCGATGATCAAGAACAGGATAAAGTGATTGAAGAATTTTTTATGAGAATATCTAATAACAACGTGACAGTGGAAGACAACCTCCATGGAATTGAAAAGAAGGCAGATGTAGAGCAAGAAGCTCTCACTAAAGAGCATAAGAAAGATGTTTTTAACATTGTTTTTCTATATGGAGGTGTTCAGAATAACATGGGAAAAGAAGTTGAAAGCAAGGTTGTTAATAAGTTTGATGCCAATTTGAAGCTCATTGAAGAATGGATTCAAAAACCAATTGAACAAATTGATTCGAGTCTTAAAGCAGCAGTTGGAATAAAAGAATTGAATGAAAAGGTGAATAATGATCTTGAGTGTGCAAATTACAAGAAAAAAACAACAGTACTTGATAATGAAAGTGAAAAAAATGATATGGATGTTTCTGAAGACAAAGATGAATGCATTGAAACCATTTTTCAACAATGGAGTCAAGAAGAGATAAGATTGTGCTATCAAGAAATATGGTAGAAAGGAAGTCATGAATATGAAGTGCAAGAAGCAGAGCAAGGAAGACAGCTTGAAGATGCAATTTTGTGGGAGGAATCCATGGTTGAAAAAATATTTGAAGAGGAAGGTGTACTAGACAAGATCAGATTGTGTTTCAGCGCAAATTCAAGAAAAGTCAAAGAAAAATTGCAACAACAACAAGTAAAAAAGTATGGAGCCTACAACAAGAATATGCAACAGAGAATGAAGCAACTTCGAGGATTTTAAATTTGGAAGAAGAGAAAAAGAAAATGAAAAATTATGAAAGTCTTAAGTCATTGTAAGCCTAGCTGAGGCATAGACTAGCGGGCATGTTTCAGTGATAATTGAGTCAATTGATATTGTAAGCCTAGCAGACATAGTTGAGTCATGTTGTGTCATATGGTTGTAAATAAGGGGGGCTGTTAGAAATTGTAATTGTAATCGCTAGCTTAGAGCCCAAGTTGCATTAATACTTCCTAGCAAGGCCTTTCAGGCAGGAGCATACTAAGTGGGAAGCATTGGAATTTCAATCAAGACCAACCCGTCAGGATGAACCCACTGAGGAAGGCCTTCCACGACCAACTCTTCCAAGGGTTGACCTTTTATTCCGGGATGGGCCATGAGGTGCAATATGGGTATAAATCGTAGGCAATCCAATTGTTGGTTTTGTTGGTACCCTCTCTAGTGCCATTTAGATCTATCCTATATATCGGTGTTCATTTTTTTGACAATTTTACACCAAAATTGTCTTTTTCTTACCACTAGGAGTGCAAGTTTTATACATTGGCAGCAGAAGTAATTTTTTTTACAATACACAGATTTCAAAATGAATTAATTGAAATCTATTGTGGGAGTGGTTCTCACTAGGAAGGGGAGATATCCTGAGTGGTCTCAGAAGATCAATCACACTCTCATTTTCAATGAGCTGTGGAAATGAGTTTGTGTAGGAGAAGGACATAGTGAACCTGCAAAGCCTACCTCAGTCAAAGAATTTGTCATTTCTGAAAACAAGAATAGCAAGGCCTATGCCTTGACTGCAACATCTATAAATGAAGAGGTGAGTTGCCATATTTCACCATTTTCAAATGCTTTTGAAGCCTTACAAAAATTGAAGTAACTTTATGACTCGCACTCCACGCTTGAAGTTGTCGAATTGATAATTAAATTGTTCAGCCTTGAATTACAAAATGATGATCCTCTTGCTCTTGCATCAGAAGTAAAATCTATTATGCATGATATCGAAGTCACTAATGTTGAACTAGACATTCCTCTCATAGCTTTTGTCAAGGCACTTTATCCCACTTATTCAAATTATCTTGAGTCATTGCAAGCAAATAGAAACCTCAAAGAAATTACCTTTGACTCCCTTGTAAATAAATTTGTTGGGAGAGAAAAAGATTTTGGGAAGAAGATAACTCCTTAGTCTTCTGAAGAAGTTGTGTGTCTTGCACAAAGACAGAAGAATCATGCTCAAGATTCTTCCAAAGGAAGAGGTGGTCGAAGACGAAGAGGAAAAATATATTTCAGAGGTAAGGGGGCCAGACACTCTCAAGGAGAAAATTATGACCTTCATTGCATACGTTGCAATAGAGATGGATCACATGATGCATACACATGCAAGTTTCCTTGGGACATAATTGAGCAGGAAAGAAATCAGCCCAAATGTAAAACCAATGACAAAGAGAAAGGTAAAGCACCTGAATCCGCTCACTATTTTGTGTCACATTGTAATATTGGAGTAAATGAAGACTTGTTTAATGATTCAGTTGCTTCTTGGAAAAATGATTGGTTGCTTGATTCAGGAGCAATTTGCCACATGACTTTTAAAAAATATTTTTTTGACGAACTTACTGACAATGTTGATGGAGCAGTATGCTTTGCATACCAATCAAAACTCAAGCCATCAGGGCTTGGCACAATCAGGCTCAAATTGCCTGGTCTTCTAGACTTTCTTCTGCATGATGTTTTATATCTCCCACAGCTGAGGAGAAACTTGTTGTCCTTGCTCCGCATATACTAGCAAGGACACTCCATTCATATGTTTAATGGAAGGGTTGAGGTGAGAAAAGCATCAAATCACTCACTTGTCATGACGGGGATAAAAGAAGAAAGACTTCTAAGGTTGCAAGGTACCTCTGCTCGTGCACAAAATTTCTTATATAGTTCTCATTATGATGAAGGTACATTTCCATCAAGTCTATTATGGCATGGTAGATTTGGAAACTTGAACTATGACAACCTTCACTTGTTGAAGAAAAATGGTGTTATTGGTTTCCCTACAATTCCTAGGAAACTTAAGCAGTGTGATGCTTGTATTCTAGGAAAGCATATCAAACAACGTTTTCATGATTCACATTCCAAAGCACATAGAAAACTTGAACTCATTCATTCAGATTTATGCGGTCTAATGCCTATTCCTTTTGCAAATGGAAATAAATATATGATGACATTTATTGATGACTACACCAGAATGTGTTGGGCTTATTTATTGAAGAACAAATCTGATGCTTTTCAAACATTCAAGAACTTTCATACATGGATTGAAAATGATGCACAATCTCATATTAGCTCTATTCGCACTGATAATGGAAACAAATACACTTCAAATGAAGTTGAAAACTATCTTCGCAAACATGGGATCAAACATCAAACAATTGTGCCTTATACTCCCCAACAAAATGGAGTAGCTAAAAAAATGAATAGGACAATCCTAAATATGGTACGTTCCATGATGTTTTTCAAGAATGTAAAATTGATGTTTTGGGCTAATGCAGTTCTATGTGTTGTATATGTAAAGAATAGATATCCATCTAATGATATTAGAAACAAGACTCCTTATGAAATGTGGTATGGCCACATTCCTTCAGTAAAGCATCTCGAGGTCTTTGGTTCCACCTATTATGCCTTGATACCAAAGGTACATAGAAACAAACTTGGTGCAAGGAGTCGTAAATGTATCTTCTTGGGTATTCAAATACCTCCAAAGCATACCGTCTATATGATGAAGTTAATAAAACGTTTTTGTATCTATAGATGTAATATTTCTTGAATCTTCCAAAGCTAACAATGTTGTTGAGCAGAAACTTGATTGCTTGGATAGATTCAGGCAAGAAAAATCATTTCAAGAATTTGATAATTAGATTCCACATCTTGAAGGGGGGATTCCTATACTGGATCAATCTGTGGAATCTTCTTCTAAAGCACTCTCTCCCCCACATGAAACTCCAACCACTGATGATACTTTGAGTGATGTGATTGACAGAATTGGGAGACTTAATCTTTAGTTAGTCCCAACTCAATGAATTGAGAAGCCTAGACAATCTCAGAAATGTCCCCCAAAGTGGCTGACAAAGACACTTGAAAGTGTTCATCCTCATGAGGTTGGAAAGACAGGAACAAGAAATTCAACCAAGAAAAATGGAGGTGATGTAGATGATTCTGATTCACTTATTCATATGGATGTTTCTTATGATTTTGAACTAAATTTGTCTACAAATTTTGAACCAACTTTCTTCAAAGAAGCGCTTCTCATGATGAATGGAAAGAAGTGATGCAAAAGGAGTATGATGCCTTGATAAAGAATGGCACTTGGAAGTTGGTTGATCCTCCATTGGGATCCAAACCAATTTGCTGCAGGTGGGTCTACAAGAACAAGTATAAAGCTGATGGCCCACTTGACAAGCAAAACGTTAGGCTTGTGGCAAACATTTTTGCACAGAATTTCGATTATGAGGAAACTTTTTCCCCCATAGCAAAATAGGCTACCATCTAGACACTCTTTTCCCTAGCAGATCAGAACGGTTGGAAAGCCATTAAATGGATGTAAAAATTTCTTTCTTAAATGGAGATCTAAAAGAGAATGTTTTTATGTTCCAGCCTGAAGGATTTTCTATCAAGGGACATGAACATAAAGTATGAAAATGTTTGAAATCCTTGTATGGCCCTAAGCAAGCACCACCAGCCTGGTATGAAAATTTAACTGAGCATCTTCTGAAACTCAACTTCAAACATTATGATCTTGATGATGCAACTTTGTTTTTCAAGAAACTTGGCAAAACAATTGTATATCGTGTGGTATATGTATATGATCTTTTGATGACAGGGAACAATGAGAGCTACATTGCATCCATAAAGAAAGAATTGAGGAAAGGTTTTGAAATGACTGACTTGACTATCTTCACTACTATCTTGCTATTGAAGTAACTCAAAATCTGAAGTCTATATTCCCCTCTCAAAAGAAGTACATTGGAGATCTGTTGAACAAGTTTGGCATGGCTGAGTGAAATCCTCTAACTACTCCAATGGAACAAAACTTAAAGCTCACATCCATTGAAGGAAAAGAATTTGAGCATGCAACAAAATATAGACAACTTGTAGGATGTTTCAACTACCTGGCTACTACCAGACCAGACATTTCATTTGTTGTTGGAATCCTCTCCAGGTTTATGCAAAAGCCTTGTGAGGGACATTGGTATATTGCAAAAAGAGTTCTAAAGTACTTGAAGGGAACCCAAGAGTTTGGACTGAAGTATACACAGGCGGGCGACTTCAGCTTGATTGGATACTCTAATTCAAACTTCGATGGAGACAAAGAAACTGGGGTATCTACTTCACGTTATTCTATGAGTCTTGGATCAGGAGTTGTCTCTTGGAGATCACACAAACAATCAGTTCCATCAGAATCCACAACAAAGGTAGAATCTGTGGCAGGGTTGAGGCAACAAAAGAAATTGTGTGGCTCAGGAAAATTCTAGAAGGTTTGCAAATAAAACAAGTACGTCATGATTGAGAACACCTCTGCAATAAAGTTGGCCAAGAACCCAAAGTTCCATGATCGAACAAAGCACATCAATACAAAATATCATTGGATTCGACATCATGTTGATGCAAAGACAATCCATCTATACCATTGTTCCACTAATGAGAAGATTGTAGACATCTTCACCAAATCGTTTGGAAGAGAAAATCTTGAAAGATTCAGAACGATGATTGGACTCACCAACATCCCTTCAGATTAAGGGGGGAATGTCGACACCTAATCATTGGGATTGGGTGAACACTTGTAAATAATGTAAATAGTAAATAATGGAAAATAAAGAGCCATCGGGAGGTGAAGCCTAAGAGTCACTCCCTCATGTATATAACCATGAGAAATCTTAATGAATAGACACAATTCATTTGAGGAGTTACCTCCTAGCCTAATAGTTAATCTTAAAGGGATCGAGAACAAGCCCATCGACAAAAGATAACATTCAAAAAAATTTATCCATCTCTACATCTAATAGCATTATTTGAATTATGTTATTTATGCACTTACTTTTGTATATTTCTCAAAATTTAAAGCATAGTTGTGTTTATGGGCTAGTTGTGCTCTTTGTGAGCTCTAATTAGTTGATTTTATTCTGTGAAACTATGAAGTTTTACCCTCAATATCCTCATAGTCTCTCTATAGAGGTGTCTCTTGATTTCTACATACATTAAACTTTGTTGCTAAATTCCTAACCTATAGGTTTTCACTGATAGAATGTACTTCAAAACCCTAAGGGTTATGTTCATCCTCCCAACCGAGACTAATTCCAAGTTATTTCAATTGTATTAATAAATTAGAAGTGGAATTTAGAATTGAATCTTTAATTATATTCTCCGCGAGAAGAGCCTTCCAATCAATGTAAATTTTGCTCAATTTGGATATTGGATCTAGATGGTATAAGCTTTACAAGTTCACAAAATGTTAATAAGTTCTCCAATTTTTTCATAGCTTTGAATAGCTAGATTGAGGCTCAATAATTGTGCACAATACCAATTCTATTAGACAAAAACAAAAAAATAACCATTATTATAGTAATTCCACCACGCCTATCAAACCCTTCTTATGATACTCAAAATAAATACAAAACACTTCCATTCCCCATTGTTGTCATTAAAAAAAGGAAAAAAATTCATCGTGTTTTACGAATTCTCAACGAAAATACGAGTGTGAAGGGAGTGATAACCTCATTGTTACCTTACTTTTATTTATATTAAATTCTTTGTTAATCTGACATATTTTTTCACTAAACCCCACTAATTTTCTACATGTTATTACTGAGTCAAAACATTATGGATTTCAACCGACTTGTTTGATTTTATAATCCGTGATGGTCATATGTTGTCTTTTTTCTAGTCATATGAAACTCCATTTTTAATAACTTAACATTTTTCATGGAAACTATCCACATGGATGATCCCATCCATCTTGCGTAGGTAAAAAATCTTCAATAACATCATGCGTATAAGTTAAACATCACATGTCAAAGGCCTTACAAAAAGCTGTTAACTACTATTCAATGGAATTAAGCCTTATTATACCCCTTGATGGTTCCTCATGGCATGCACCTATTACCTAATGGAGTATTAGGAATCTACATTCCTTAACTCCTCAACCACTTTCTCTTACACATTGGTGAGAAACCCCTATCATTGCATCTAGTTTGTTGATGTGTTTTTCATGGGATGAATGTTAGTTTTCAATGGTAAAATGGGTACATCCCTTCTTGATCCTCTCGCAAATGCCACAAGAGGTTGTGGGCCATAGATATAAATAGGTGAATTAAACCTCAACTCTTCATGGAAATTTGGACCTCAAATCCAATACATTGCAAATTATTGAATATGCAAAAAAAACTTCAATCTCTCACCATTATATAGATTCCCAGGTGTTAATGGGAAGTTAGAGACCTAATCCTTCCTACTTACTCCAAATTGCGATTAATCCTCATGGCTATGAACTTGTTCCTTACGAGAATAATATAAATCATTTGTAAAAAATGGCCCACTACCACATTAAGGGATGAAGTCACTAAAATTATTTGGATTTTCTTGGAAATTAAACTCCCTAAGTGTCTTTATTGATTCTTTTTTTATATCAAAGAGTTACACACTATTTCACAATGTCTCATCACCATGAAATTCATGGAATTAAAGTGTCATGGGTGATGTCACTCACACAAGTCTAAAACTAACTATACCTAATTCCCCTACCTATATTATGTAGCTTTCCCAATATTTAATCACCCTAAAATGAATACACACAATGGTGGTAATGTCATTCCCTATGCATGAACTACCCATAATTGTCCATCATCAAACTTGAGCGGCACTATGTGGCAAATGTGCTAACACTCTTAGTCGTATGATGGGTAGCCACTAAATGGCACATCACAATTCCATCCCTTAGGAGATCAGATCACCATAATACCAATAAGGTCTCTCATGGATGACCAAAATTAATAAATGCATGCATAGTTGTAATAATAAAAATGCAACAAAAACAACTATGGTTCTACATATCCCAAGAAACTCAAATCCTTACCAAAAATATCTAAACATAATCTGGCATATATCATTAAAAAATGCATATTTTTTCATCTACAAAATAATCTTAAATTTCAGGCAAAGGAAAGAAATTGTAAGCTTCTTGTTCAATCAACCCAACCTATTAATTCTCATAATTTAGACAATCTCATAAATTACAAGTAATTCTAAATATTTCATCTACTACCCAATAATTATAAAACTTTCTTTTTCTACCCTATAACATAAGGAAATTCCTCCGCACACCTTAAAAATATTTTAATTTTTTTAATAAAATATATTGATTTACAAATTAGTTAACATAGAGCAATCTAATCCGCTAAAAAAATGAAAGATGAAATTGAAGAAGGGATGCAACTCTCTAGCGAGACAATTGCTCATTGAGGAGATTGCACCACAACACTCACTTTCTTGCATTCACGAGTCCAAAATCACTTACATATATAGGATTACAATCTAGTGAATTGATTCCTATAATATAGGAACTGAAAATATATCTAAGACTAATTAGGAAAACAACTCAACCAAACTCTATATTGAGGAGAATCTTGTAGATTTCCCCATTCTTCCAACTCTCCCCCTTAATGGAGAAATGTGTTTTATACCACACCGAAGTGATTCCTACATACTTAAAATTTTTCCTATCTAAGATTCTTTGTAAAGATGTGAGCTACATTTTCATTGGTATTACAATATACTAAATGAATTTCCTTGTACTGCATATTTCCCCACAAAAAATGATAATGTGTCTCAATATGTTTTGATCTCGCGTGGTACATAGGATTGTTCGATAATTGATGGTGCTTTGATTGTTACATTTGTTAATAGTTGGTGTTTTCTAAACTTCTTTCACATCTTCAAGAACTTGCTTGATCCAAAATACTTCACAGGGATGCATGAAGATTTGTACTCAACTTCATTAATCAGAAAAAAATAATCAATTTTTTCTTATTTCTCCATTCCACGGTCCTAGATCCAAAAGCTAAATGCATATCCTAGAGTTTACAATCCTAAATCCAAAGGCTAAATACATATCCTAGAGTTTATGGTCCTAGATCCAAAGGCTAAATGCATATCCTAGAGTTTATTTTTAAATATATATTGAAATTTATTTAATATATATATATTATATAATATATATATATAATATATATATATATATATATTATTATATATATAATATATATATATATATATATATATATTATTATATATATATATATATATTTATTTTAATTAATTTTCAAATTGTTAGTTAGATAAAGATGAAAATAATTTACTGTAATCATATATTTCAATATTAAATAGAAATAACTTTAAATTTAGTGTTTTCATTAGTTACTACAAAGAATACATAAATAAACATATATTAATAATAATTATAGAGTATTTCGGTGGCTACATAGCTAGGGTTTTTTGTCTTGTTGTATGCGCGGATTTGTAGGATGATGGTCCACAATGGATGGGTCAACGAGGCGGAACTCGTCAAATATTCACAAAACCCATGGGATGACATCACTATCTCGCCACAACCGAAAGTCCTCCTATTGGATTTTCAGCCAGCACTAGGGATCTCCAAGTCTATTCCGCTAGTGATGTCATGCCAGATGTAGTGGACAGAGTATTTTTCAAGGATAAAATATTTTTCGTATATATAGTATTTTAGATGACTATTTTGGTTTGAAATTTCACATTTATAAAATGTAGGTGAATTAAAAGAAATGTAATTTATTATTAAAATCGATAATTTTTTGTGAATAGTATTCATTTAATCATATATATGTAGGTGAGAATTTGGAAGAATGATTACAATAGTCATTATTTTATATCTAGGTTTCGAGTCACAAACAAGACTCACCATCGGGATATGATGTGAGAGAAGGAAAGAAGGGAAAAATAACCAAACAAATATAAATCAAAAATAATCAAAAATAAAAAAAAGTGGCAAAACAACTAAAAATAATAAATATCTAAGGAGGAAATAAGAAGACGGAAATAAATAAAATCAAAAGAAAGAACACGAAAAAAGAGAGAATGAATAAATGAAAAGGAAGAAGAAATAAATAGAAGGAAATAAATAAAAAGAAGACAAAGAAGTAATAAAAATAGTAAAATAATAATAATAGAATAATAAAAATAAATAAAATAAAATAAGCATAAAAAATAAATAAAATAATAAAATAATAAAAGGAAATAAATAAAATAGGAGGAGGCATACTAAAGAAGAAATTAGAATAGGATAAGGAAAATGATAAGAGAGAGAAAATCCAAAAGGAATGAGAGAGGAAAGAGCCTTAATGAAAGAGGGAAAGAGGAATAAGAACAGAGAGGAATAAATGAGAATAATAACAAAGGAAATGATTAAAAGAAAGGGAAATAAGAGGGAAATAAAAATAAGAAGAGGGCAAAATGAAAATAAACAAGACAAAGAAATAAATAAAAATAGGATTGCAACAAATAAAAATACAATAAAAGTAGAACAAAATAAAATAAAATAATAAACATAAAAATAAGAATAAGAATAAAAATATAAATATAAAATAAAATAACAAGATAACCAATTTTTTTATAAATTAAAACAAAGGAGAGAGAGAGGGAAGAAAGGAGACGAAGTAAACAATCATTGGATATGTGAGATTAATGGGATTTAGCTAGTGCTTACCTCAGCACCACCATCTATGTTTAAATTGCTAGGGTGCTTGATGATCTCTAATGCTTCTCTAATTTTGTGTTTGAAATAATATCCTATTTAGTGATGATATTAGAATCTTCAAATATATATGTAATGATCCTCTTTAGCAATTATTTAATAGAATCTTCATATATATGTAAAATTGGCGAATAATCTTTTCAAAAAATGTACAAAAAATAACCCATTTGCAAAATTTTGCCACTAAACTTTTCCCTAGCGGTGGATGCTCACTCATGCTCTAGTATATCATGTCCACCAAATTGCTCCAGTCACGAGATTAGTCTGATGGCTATGATTTCGGGAGTATCAAAACCAACAATTTTGATCATGACTCAAAAGGTTGTACGTGTCACTTCTTATGGGCAAAGTCTAGACCCTTTTGTCTATCCTCTATAGGTATCCACACCATTTTCTAAGGATATCTAACCTATCAGATTCTCACTAGCCCTTCAAGGTTCATCAAGGTTAGCTCAAGCTAGCAGTTTCATAGGTAGTGTTCTAACTCTGAATATTTTGTGTGGCGAGCTGACAACTCAGTTAGGTCCATTAACATTGGTTTCAAGAAAGATGTTAGAAAATGAGACGATTAGGAAAAATGAGAAATGTGGTAAGAAGAAGCTAAATGAAACAAATTTTGTTTTGGGATAGGAAGTCATGCTAAACAATATCCATCATGTGGAGGAAACGACTATGGTTTTCTTGTTTTCTATATGAAGGATGAACCACGGGGGCTTCACTCAATGAACCTATGGCATATCATGTGTGTTCCTAGCATACCAAACAATACCTTTAATTAGACTATATATTGGAAAATACCTCTAAACATCACATTATTTAACCATATACCAATACAAACCCAATACTCCTTCCCAATTTAAAAAACCCCTACTTTCACTAGATATTATAGGTATCCATTTTACCATTAACATGTTTTATACCCCTTTATAAATTTTCATTAACTTTGAGTTCCATTTTTTATACCTGTCAATATAAAAACCCTTTACTACATATTATATGATCAATATATTGTGTCATTTTTTTCTCAACATATATCCCCTAATATGAATGCATGTGGTATGTTATTTCTCACCCAGTGAAGCCCTCATGGGATGCACATGGACACTCTACATTGGTGGACCGAAAAATATATCCTGCTACCACTGAGTTACAACCAAAAATTCGAGATTTTAGCTAAAGGTTGGATGGCTTGGGTGAAAAACTCTGGGGCAAATGCTCATATCCTTCTCAAGGGTCATTGGTTCTACGGTTCACATGATGTATTCTTAAAATGTTGGTTTTTGTAGTTTGATGTTTGCACTAAAAAACTTAATTTCCTTCTGATATGGGTTTGGCTCATCGACCTTCCACTGATATTGTGATCCTAGGCGGTCATCAAATAAATTAGGAATGATCTTCTATGAAGCTCATGAATCCTACAAAAGTTTGGGATATATGGGTATGGCTACAATTCAGGTAGGACTGAATATGGATAAGGGTTTAGCATACATTATCACTATTATCTATGGCAATCAGTTCTACAAGAAAGCCATGAACTGTGAAGGTATCCCCTTGATATGTAGTCATTGTCATTATTATGGTCATATTTGATTCAATTTCCCTCTAGCATGTTGGAAGAAGGGTTGGGTTCCAAAGACCCAACTCTAGCCCTCTCCTTCTCTAGGTAATCTCTCGAGGGAGAAGATTATCATAGATCCTCCTCTTCAGGGCTCAGGGGTCAAACCTCTTCGCTAATGGGCATGTGTCTACCTATCAAGGGGACCCAACTACGAGATTGATAATTGTGGCCCCATGTATGTTATCAATCCCTTCCTTTGCCCTTCCTGATACAAATTTTCAACTTTTGTCTACTTCATCGAAGGATGAGAATTTTTGTATGGATTATTTCCCCCCTTCCCCCTCCTCTGTAATGTTTACTCTCATTTATTGAATATCAACTCTATCCAGTCTTTGGAGCACTCTCCTATCATTCCCACCAACACCCCCGCCCCTTGATCATATCTCTCTCTCCCCCTCCCCCTCTATAAAGTTGATTGATCCCTTGGTTTTGTTGATTCAAGACAAGGATTAATCCTCGGGTTCCTCTTCTTCAAACCCTTGTCCTTCCTACAACCTATAACCCTAATAATGTCTCTCCCCTTCCCTCCCCGATGATAAGTATTACAAATCCAAAATTCTGGAGGGAGGCCTTGGTGGACTCCCATCTGATTGGTAAAAGGGGTTGAAGAAAAAAGTCTTATTTCTCTTGGGCACAAAAAATTGCACTTGAAGAGATCCACATTGGTAAGAAGAAATATTTATATGGGACTCTTAGAGAATCAACCACCAATAAAGGATTGACATGAAGATTCTTTCCCTTAATTTTCAAAGCTTGAATATCCTGACAAAAATATTGGCTCTGAAGCAACTAGTGGATGTAATCTGTCCTCAAATCTTGTTGCTACAAGAATCAATGATGGAAGGTAGTTCAGTGAAAATATCATTGTCCTCAGTTTGGTCGGTGTTGGTATGTGTTGCTCTAGATTCCCTTGGGAATTTTGGTGCAATTGTAACTGAATGGAAGAAGGTAGATTTAAAACTAATTTCTGTTTGGTCAATAGAAAATGGCCTGATGACTGAGGTTTTTCCAGGGATCTGGAAAGGGATTTCTATGTTCTAAACATTTACTAGCCTTACTTGGAGCAAGATTAATTCTGAAGGAATATTTTTTCACATGCAAGCCTAGCGGAGGGTTCGTTTATTTGTGGAGTAGATTTCAACTTCACCATTGGCATGGTGAGAATGGGTGCCAATGGCAAGAGTTGACCCTCTATCTAACTTTTTTCTGAAAGGCATGGAAAAGGAGAGTCTCCTAAACCCTCAACCCATAAAGTTGCTTCCTACTTCGAGAATCAACCAAGTAGGTCAAGATCGCATAACAAAGCATATGGACAAATTTATGATCTCAGAAGTTTTGATGGAAGAAAACTTGAGGATGAGGCAATGGGTAGCTTCAAGCTCCTACTTGGACCACTACCCAATTTTCTTTGAATTAAACAATTCATAATCAAAACATCCAAGTCTCTTTAAATTAAATCCTCATTGGTTGAAGACCCTTTGTTCCTCGCATCAAAAATGTTTGGAGGCCCTTCAACCCATTAGCTGGAGAGTTTCTCCCCCCTTACAATTTAAATAAAATATAAAAAGAGAAAAAGTTGTTGCCTTTGGTTGGTGCAAGAAACATTGCACAAAGGATACTCAAAAACTCATTGAAATCGAAGAAAATATCAAGTTTCTTCTTAAGCGAGAGGATCGTGGGATAGAATATGAAGCTTAGATAAAAATTATTAAAGTTCTTGAAGCTCAACGGAAGTTAATGCTCTAGTATTTAAAAAAGTAATGGTGAATAAAAAAAACGCTCTATGATTACATGATGGGAATGAAAAAACTATTTTTTTCATCTTTTTGTAAACCACGATAAATTTATTAATGCTGTATGGGTTATTCAAAAGAGTAATGGCTCCCAAGGCACTACTTTTAAGGACATTGCTTTGGAAGGTGTATCACATTTTCATTAGCTTTATTAAGGTAAGGAAATGGTAAATATTGATCTTATCCTCACAGTGATATTTTCCTTTCCTCTGTTTGTGGAGGATTAAGACAACAATTATCTTCTAGATAAAGTATCTTTGGACGAATTGGAAAAGAATCACCATGGATTTTAGAAAGGCAAAGGTACGGACCTAAATGAACTCCTGATTGAATTCTATATTGAATTCTTTGATTTTCGAGGGTTGGATATTTTAAAGGTGGTGGAGTACTCAAAACTGTGGGGAAAAATCCTTTCCCCCTTCAAATCCACCTTTATTTACCTCATCCTAAATTAGATAACCCCGGATCCTTTGAATTTTTTCATGTGATCTCACTGTGCAATTGTTTCTACAAAATTATTGCAAAAACTATATTGTTGAAGCTTAAGAGAATACTGTATGAGAATATCTCACTCGAATAATTTGGATTGGTCTGTGGTAGACATATTCATGATGCCACTAGTCTAGCTCGGGAAGGGATTCACTCTATTCACAAATAACATTAGAAGAATGTGGTATTTAAAGTTGATCTGTAAAAATATTTTTATAGGGTAAATTGGCTATATGTCAAACTTCTTATGCTACATATAGGATTCCACCAACCTTTTGTTTCATGGATTATGTGATGTATTTCATAAAATTATTTTCCCTCCTCATAAACGGTGGTGCATCCACCATTTTCAATGCACGTCACTATCTTTGATAAGGATGTCCTTTGTCTCCTCTTTTGTTCCTTCTACTCATCAGAGAAGCTTTATTCAAACATACATTCAAAGGAATCCAGTTGGGTCAACTTGCTCCCTAACACACCTTTTATTTGTCGATGATATTTTCATCTTCTATGATGTTGATATTTCAAATTTGGATTTTGTTATCTTTTTCCTCAAAGCTTTCTGCAATTTGGTAGGAATGGCAATCAATAAAGAAAAACCTTCATTTTTCACATGTTTCCTATAGATACAAGATTGGCCAAGGTTCTCTATAGCTTTAGAGGTACCAATTGGGGACTTAAATCAAGGAATGAAATATTTGAGGTTTACTTTTAAACCAAATAACCACAAGAAACCATATTGGTTCTCGATGATAGGGAAGATTCAAGAGACAATCGAACACTAGTGCAATAGTTGGCTCTCCAAAGATTATCATGAAGTCCTTATAAAATCTGTCATTGAAGCTATTCTGGTATTTTGGGCCACCCTAGCCTAGATTCATATAAGGATTCTTGATAAGATAAAATAAAAATCTCTTCAGTTCCTATGGGCAGGCAAGGAAGACAAGAGTCACTTTTCCCTTTTTTCTTGCTAATCCATAGCCATCCCAAAATATCTTGATGGTTGGGGCATAAAATATCTCAGATGGTTTGCTTCAACGTTCGCTGCAAAATCTAGATGAATATTTATTAAAGTGAAGGTTTATGGGATGAATACACTTTTTAGAAATATACTAGCCCTACTCCTCTAATGGATTAGGTTAGGGATCTGAACAAATCGAGACCCTCTAATTCTATTACTTGGAAGGCCCTCATTCAATATTTTCAAAGTCTCTCCCCCAAATTATGTTGGAAATCAGGGAATGGAGGTCATTTTATCATTAGGAGGGATCCCTGGATGGGTTCTATTAGAAATCACATCCTCCTCGAAATTCTCATTAGTCAGATTAATAGTGCAGGTTTCTTTTACATATCACAAATCTCGAGGAAACTAGGACACCATGGATTTCATAATTGGAAGAGTAGTGAAGATATAAATTTTGAAGGGGAGATAGTGGATGGATGGAATTAATACATATTGAATCTCCATAATTCTCATGTTTCCTTATCAAATACGATGGACATGATTATTTGAATTCGGGACTCATCTGGAAACTACTTGTCAAAAGTCATTTATAAATGTATTATGGAGGTAGCTTCCATCTCCCAACTACTTTGGTGGGGTAACATACTCAAGCAATTTCATTTCTCTACTAAGGAAAAGTTATTCATGTGGCATCTCCTCAAAACTAAGGCTCCCACATTGGACAACCTACAAAAGATATCCTTTCATGGGCCTGATAGCTTCCCTCCCTATAAGGTACAACTGGATTCTATCAACCATCTTTTCATCAACCGCTCATTTGCTAAGGAGGTTTGGGGGGGATTTCTAAGCTAAAAGGTGTAGTTTTTCACTGGGTGGGGGTCTCCATTGAAGATTTTATAAAACAATGGCTTTCCTCGCCTGTTGAAAAGGCCTACAAGGCCTTCCCATTATCGATTACCTGGGGAATTTGGCTTGAACAAAATCAAGCTATCTTGAAGGCAAGTCACCCTACGTTATGAAGGTTGTTATCCAAGGTTATTGTTGTACTTAATACAAGCTTCAAGCCATTCTATTTTGTCTAGCCTTCCACCATCCATGAGGCCATCATACAAATCCTCCTTGTGGGCCTTCTTTGATGGAGCTACCTAGCAGAATCCCCAAAAGGAGGAGTTGGAGGTCTCCTCTTTTTTCTGAAGGTCACACAATCTCCTTTTGTGTAGGCGTGGTCCAGGTTACCAACAATTATGCAGAACTTATCATGCTCAATTTTCTCCTACATATTGATCTCAAACATAACATCTCAAATATTCATATTTATGGGGACTCTCTTTTGGTGGTCAAATGGATGAGGGGCGAATAACATCTACAAAACTTCAACCTTCAACCACTTTCTCAAAATATTAAGTATATGGTTTAATATTTCACTATAATCTCCTATGACCATATTCTTAGGCACAAAAATCAACATGGAGACTCCCTCTCAGAGATGGGATTAGACTTTGACTTATCGCAGAGGAAAAATATGGTTGTAAAACATACTCTTTACATGCTCACTGGGCCCAAATTGGATAGTTTGGTCCTTCATCAATTTATCAGTTTCATATATCTGGATTGTTTATATATATGATAGTACACAGGTCATCATGAGTACATTTATGATTTTTCGATAGGTTCCATATGGATTGATACATTTTTTTAGCATGATATGTATATTTCATCATGAGATGACTTTATAGACTTCTTATGATAGTTTACTTATGACCGTGTGGGATCATATCTTTTTTTTTAACCTCGTACTATTTTTTAAATGTCTTTAGACACATGAGGATATACTTTAATAATTTCTTTTTTTTTAAATATTATATAGAATATTTCATAAAAGAAAAAATATAATTTATATATATATTTTTAAAATTTAATATAAATTTATTGAATATGTAGATTTAATTTATTTGTTTATTTTGCACAAATTAATAATATTTTTTTATATAAATTATTTTACAATATAATTTAAATAATAAAAAATTAAAATACCCCGGAATTTTATTAAAATTTTCAATTAAAAATAATTAAATTAAAAAAAAACAATAAGGACGACTATGTTTACAATTTTCCAAACGTGATGATGGATGCAATGACTTAGCCATTAATAAACAAATACAACTTTGACATTGCCGTAGTGTACGTATCGATTTGTGTTCATAAAGGTATTATTTAAATAGTTTATATCAATAATATATATGAGCACCGCAAACACATGAGAAAAAAATCAATAAGATATTTTAAAATACTAATTATCGATTATCGTTACAATTTCCAAACTTGATGGAATGAAATATTTTAATAATTAATTAACAAATATAACTGACTCAGCAATAGTGTATGTGAGGAGGTGAGGAAGGCGCCAATTCGTCTTTTTCATATGGTATATTTTAAGTTGGATGCATCAGGTAAGTTGATAATTTCATAAATTTAAAATACAATAAACTAGCATTTGCACCAGATGTTGCAAAGAAAACGACGTAAGGCATAAATCAAAGAAAGCAAATAGAGCAAAAAAATACTTTGATAAAGAATAAGAGTATATTGAACACTCAAATCAATGCCCCATTAACTGGAACCACTTAGTAGACATTCCATACAAAATGGGCATATGATCCAAGAACATTGGTGCATAAGAGAGCCAATTAGTATTTCTATAACTCTGTTATTGACATATTTAGGAACCTGCAGTTTCATGGCAATCTCCAAATTATTCTCTAGAATAGAGGTGAACTGAAGTCTATCTTTCTATATTCTAAAGAAGGAGGTCCTATCCCAGCTCGGTCAGGGGGTGACGGCATCAATTCAATGGTCAAGGTAGAAATCTGGGCAGAGTTATAGGCTCTTGGAATTGCCTGGAGGTGCAGGGGAAGAAAGAGACACAAAGAGAATCCTATAATTTGGGTGCAGAGAAAAGAGAGAACCACACAATTGGGCTGCAGAGAAAGAAGTCAAGGAAATGGCAGTCATTGTGTGCATTTGTGTGTTGTTTTTCTTGTCATTTTATCATAGTGGGGTTTCAACTTCACAGGATAACTACCTTATAGACTGTGGATCAAAGAGTAACAGAACAGTGGGTGGACGGATCTTCACTGCGGATACCCCCTCCTCATATATGTCAATTGCCACCAATGAAGGCATCTTTGCTAACACTTAAAATTCCAATCTACAGGTTCCTTCTGGTATCTATTTGACAGCTAGAGTATTTACTCAGAAGTCATCCTATACCTTCAGTGTTGGGCACCAGGGCAGACAATGGGTACGTTTACATTTCTTTCCATTCTCTTATCAAATGTACAATCTAACAAGTGCCATATTTTCAATAGCCACCCAAGACTCTGGTCTATTGTACAATTTCCAAATCCATAATACCTAATACTTACAGTGGTCTATCTGAGCATGCTTTTGAAACAATTTACAGACTTAATATGGGAGGACCTTTGATTACCCCTGACAATGACACCCTTGGGAGATTTTGGGATCCTGATACAAGCTTCTTAGCTTCAAAATCACTTACTGAGAGATAAGGTTCCATTTTTGCTGATGTCGTCTCACATTGAAAGTTTTGGGCCGAAAAGAATTCTGAGTAGACTTAGAAAGCTTCAAAACTGCGTGAGTCTTCCAAAAAGACTTTTCCATAAATTCAGGGTTGCAAAACCTTTTTCATGCTCGTTCTTACATTCATTCTGATCTTGCATACTGTTTTTAAACATATCAATATTTATTGTATGCATACATTGCTTTTAGTCCATGAAAAATTAATTGCAGTCCTACTCTGCTTTCATTTGCAAAGCCATCATTCCAGGACTTGATGTAATGGCCATTTGATGATGTGGTAGAAAGTTAGAAGAGCAGTGTTGACACTGTAGGTAGTGGTTATATGTGCTGGTTATAATGGACAAATCTCACAATAATGGTCTTGTATTTCTATAACTCTATTCTTGACATATTTAGGAACTTGCAGTTTCATGGCAATCTCCAAATTATTCTCTAGAATAGAGGTGAACTGAAGTCCATCTTTCTATATTCTAAAGAAGGATGTCCTATCCCAGCTCGGTCAGGGGGTGACGACATCAGTTCAATGGTCAGGGTGGAAATCTGGGCAGAGTTATAGGCTCTTGGAATTGCCTGGAGGTGCAGAGGAAGAAAGAGACACAAAGAGAATCCTATAATTCGGGTGCAGAGAAAAGAGAGAACCACACAATTGGGCTGCAGAGAAAGAAGAAATGGAAGTCATTGTGTGCATTTGTGTGTTGTTTTTATTGTCATTTTATCAGAATGGGGTTTCAACTTCACGGGATA
>APFE031172315.1:0-11102 GCA_000404065.3 Pinus taeda | reverse complement strand
ACTTAGAATCTCCTTCTCAGGTACTTACTCTCCCAAAGCCTCAAGCAGGAGCAGCTGCTTCATCTTCTGCAACACAGCAAGAGGCAGTGCAAACCATAGACCAAGGGCAGAGCAAAGGCAAGGAAAAGGTCATGGAAGAACCACAGGGCCAACAGGGCCAACAGGGTCAACAACAGCAGCCCCAGCAGGAACAGCAGCAAGGAGACCAACAGGGTCAGGAAAAGCAAACAAGAGAGGCCCAAATGGCCACCAAAGAACTGACAACACCAATGGCACGTCCAAGGTAGGAATCTAGGGTTGACTCCTCCGTCCTCCAAACCCCTCAAAGGGAGGACGTTAGCAGAAAAAGAGAAAGGGAGACTCCCCTCACTGAATTGCCAGAGAAGAGACAAAGGTTAAATCCCTTCTCAGAAGAGGAAATGCCAAGCATGGAAGCTTCTACCAGCTCCTTGCAACAGGAGCAAGACAAGGCAGCATTAGGAGAAGTGAGCTCCTCAGCACAGAAGAAGGGAACATGAACAAGCATTAAACGACAGTTCAAAGATGCCAAAAGAAGGAGTGAACCAATAAAGATTCAGCTCTACAATCACCTGCTGAACATGGCTCCTGCAAACCAACAAAGGCTCATGTCTGCATTTGATGTACAGGAGGGGAAGATGACAATGAGCCACTTCACACCAACAGTGCAGCAACCACAAACAGTTGCAGACTACATCAGGACCAATCTGGAGGTCTTGTCAAAAGACATCCACCCAATGGATCAGATTGAACTCCATAAACAGACGGGTGAGATGGTCTATGCCACCTTGGCTGATAAGACCTTGGTCAACTACAGGCTGCAAAATATCCTGAACAATACTGCTGCACAGCTTGAGTTGGAAAAGGCTTCCTCTCAAGCTAAGGATAATAGGATCAAAGCCTTGAAGGAGATTATAATAGAGTTTGGGCATGACCCCAATGATGTTAAGGCTGTGCAAGAAGTCCTCAAGCTAAGGGATGCTGATATGGCAGCAATAAAAAAGAAATTAAAAATCCCACCAACTCTCCACCCACAAACGGATGAGGTTGCCCAGCAGAGGCAAGAAAAGGATGAAGCTTCCCTACTAATGACACTATACAAGGAGCTCATTCAAACACAAGAAATGATGCAGGAGTCAGAGGCCACATTGGAAGCAGCATTGCAGCAGAAGGAGGCAGGGCAAACCTCACATCCACCTCCAGAAACAATAAACCTTGAGGAAGCCCCTCAAGACACTGCCCCTCCCAGCCAACAAGTGCAGCAAGAAGCTCCAGATACCTCAGCACCAACCACCTCAGCACCAACAACAGAGCAGGCTGAAAGCCTGGACATGCAGTAGCTGAGGAAAGAAATACAGGTACTAGAGTCCCAGATGTCTGAGCTGAGCCAAGCCCAGGACAACCTGGCAAAAATAAATGAAAAATATGACAAATCAAAACAAAATGTGGCTGAAAGAGAGAGGGAGGTAAAGGCCCTCAACAAGAGGATTGCAGAGCTAGAAAAAGAGCTCACCTTGGATAAAGTCACATCAGAGCTTAAGAGGGTCATCTGGGGCAACATTGGCCAGTCCATAACAAACCAATGGGAATATATTGAGGCTATATATGAGCAAGTAGCACTCATTGGAAGAGGACGTAAAGAAATGCAGAGGGCAAGGGCATCTCTAGGTGGTATGCCTGAGATTGCCACTAAGATGATAGATGTGCTGAACTACAGGACAAGTTCCCAGCTGGTAAGAATGGGGATTGGAAACAGAACAAAGACCATCTCCCTAATCAGAAGAGTCCTGACACTGAGAAACCTGATTCAGACCCTGGAAAGAAGAACCCAGGATATGCAAGCTGATATTAATAAATTTTAGAACAGGTTTATGGCTTTGCAGAACAAGGGGCTCCCTAGCCCATTGGATCCTTCAAGAAAATTACTCTCCCATGAGAAATATGTCAAGAGAGTAAGCAATTTTGCAGCAACACAGATTTCAGATTCCTTGTACATCGTCAGAAGCAGGCCCAGTAACAGGGCATATTCTTTTTGATAGAGTAGATAATTTATTTTTTATTAGAAATGAAATTGCACATTTATTTCATGAGCCCCCTCACTTTTATAAGTACACAGAGGCTGATGAGACCATGGGGTCAATTTTGAAACATCAGTTTCCTTCATCAGAGACATGGGAAGAGTTGATAAGATTACTGTTAAACCAAAGTCAGTAATTGTAATTTTGCCTTTAAAAATATTTTGAATCCCATACACAGTAGGACAAAGACACATCAGCAGGCGTGAAAACAGAGGCTAAGCCAACTCAGAACAGGTACTCGGCCACAACAGCAGCATCAGCAGTCACAGGTGACCGGGCCGAGAAGACACAGAAAGTTAAAGCTGCACAGCCATGTCATTCAGCAGTTATGCCAAAGCGCTCAACCGACTCCGTGAGCCCCAAAGGTCAAAATTGCTCTGACAGGAGTTAAGAGCCTTTATAACTCATTTAAGATTGTAATAAATTCTCATCTGCAATCCTTGTACGAGTGAAAGAAGATATTTTCCCTCTCAGATGACTCAATGCCTGAGATATTTTGTAATAGACTTCTATATATTTCCCCTCGCATTTGTCAGCAGGGGTTGGACTCCGGATGGAAGAAATCTCTTGATATCTATTATGTTACTCTTCTATTGTAAATCTTCAGACAACTAATACAAAGGATGATGGGATTTCCAAAGCATTGTGTCTCTTGATGTCTTGCTGGTGTATGGATGAATGTTGCAGGATTCCTACGTATTTCATGGCTCAATAAGTTTTCTTGTTACTCTCTGTTATATGTTTGTTATATTCTCATATATCATTCATGTTTTCCATGTACCAAATATCTAAATAGCAAGGAAAAAGAATAGTCTCAGGATTTAATCACTGATTACCCTGAGCTCAATCTAAGCTATTTCAAATGTTTTCTTCAGTTATGGTAATGAAAGAGTAATTCTTAAATGCTACCTTTCACACTATATCATCACAGTAATCTATTGTTTCAGGAATTCAGGTAATGCTCCTAAGTAATAAATCCCTTTCTCACATCCCAGCTCAGTGAAGAATTCTTAAATGCTCTTTACTAGTTGATTCTCATTTCACCCTCACAATTTACAGTTTGTTTTATGAAATACATACAGGCCCTGTAATTCTAGTTGCACTTAAGCTAGGATCTCAAGGAAACAACAGCTATAGACCCCATTGCCCAATGGATTAGTTTCATCTGCAGAGAACACTTTAAAAACTATCAGAAGCATCCTCCCAACCAAACATAAGAAACAAATCAAACATTTACTTCATATCTAGCCTAAAACTCAATTAAAACAGTGACAAACCTTAAAGAGAGAGCCCTCTCTGATTACAGCTGGGCTAGAAGCTGTAATCCAAAGATTGGTTAGTGGTTACCCCGTCCGTATTCCCTTGGGAGTCATAGGGAACAACCTGGGTGATGATAGAATCCAAAGAGAACCAACAATGAGAAGTGCTCTAGAGATCCTCCACACTACCTGCCCAGTCAACATTCGAATATTCATTCGGTTTCATATTTATAGCAGTTTATCTCAATCCATGAGAGATTGTGCCCCGAAGATATCTTAGAAGATTCTTGGCACTAATCCATTGAGGCTCAACCAAATATGAGCTCACCATGCTAACTGCAAAACATATGTCTGGACGAAATTTCACCAAGAACATCAACACTAATGAGTTTATGAAACTCAGAGGCACTTCCCAAATATGGTCCAACATCAATACCATATAACTTCTAAAAGTTAAGATCCTTGAGGTAGTCACAAGAGTGCAGTTTATCATTCCACATCCGAGATCCAACTCCCTCTTACTTCTTCAAATGAGAGGGTTTACACCTGTCAGAAATAGGTCGTCCTCATAAGGTGCTGGTATGAGAGGTTTGTCATCCACAACCTTCGAGTAATGGTTTGGATCAGTTTCACTCCTAGTGAATTCAGCTTCATCAGACAGCTATCAATCCTCTCATACTATGCTCGGGGTGTTTTGCTTCAAGACATAGAGGGATTTCTTCCACCTGTATACATGAGATTCTCGATCATGAATATCAAACTCCTCGAGTTGTTCCAAACCTGTGGACCTAGCAGCATGAGGCGAATGGTCCCCTTATAAGATTTTTCTTCGGTACATCTCAGACATGTACCTTCATGCTTTACTCGAATTCAGACATCCCTATCACCATTTGACTCACATCAGGTAGGGCCCCATAGCTAGACCTTCGATGTTATAGATGTAATATTTCAATTGACATGATCTCTAATTGACCATCCTACAACTTGATACAAATTTCCAACCCTGAATCCATGAGGAAAAGAATCTTTGACAATTATATTTTTTAACACGTACCATTCCATCGATGAAAGCCACCCTGAAACCTTTGACTTCCATTTCCGAGATGGACACCAGGTTCTTCTTATGATCAGGTACATAAAAGAGATTTTGTAAATGAATCGAGTTACCCTTATTCAGTTGAGAGTTAACATTCCCTACACCCTTTCCGAGATAGGTGGCATCGGTCACAAGTATAATCCCATGATTGTTTCCATCTCTACCAAATTAGAGAGTGTACCCATCTATCTGATGAAGTGCCTTGAAGAGTGTAATCTATAAGTTATATTCCCAAAGAATTTGAAGGAGAGGACCAATACAATATAACACTTCTTTATCTTATCATAGACAACATTTGATTCTCCATACCTTGGGTTCCTTTCTTTCTATGAAGAGTCGGCCATTTCCTTGATGACTTGCATTGCCTGTGATTCTTTTAATCATTGAAGATGTCCCTGGGATGATTGTTATCATCATCAAGTGATGTGTCCCTGCCAGTCGAACACTCCTTCACATAATGGTCGAACGAGTTATCTGCCTTTCCTTCCACCCTGAGATCTGGTCTTCCAATGAAGTTATCTTTAGGTAGGCCATATTCCGTTGCGCAATTATGATAATATTATCTGCTTCGACTTCACCCTTGGTGAATTTGAAGAGGGATGAGGAATCCATTGACACTTTTGTCCTTCCCCACCTGTCTTTGGTGATTTCTCTTTCACTCTTGCTTGGGCATTGTCTTCACATCACCTGTAATACCATGTTAATTTTAGGTATGTTCTATGCTTAGAGCAATTTATTTAAATTTCCATAGTTAGCTCCGTATGCTTTCAAGATTAGCAATCACATCAACATTAAAGTAAATTTCAAATAGAACATAAACATAAATCGTAGAAGACAAGCCAAGACAAGAGGACACAAGATGTGGCGTTAGCCAGGGACAAACCCCAATGTGGGGAAACCCTTGATCAATTCTTCTTATATGTTCTTCAATAATTCAACAGAGAGAGAGAGAGTACGTTTACAACAAAATTCAACACTTTGACTTATCTAGATAAGAGAATAGATCATCTCTAAGAAGATGATACCTGAGATTAGTTGAGGACATGTTGCTTCAAGTAATTCTCCAAGGTGACTCCTTCACCTATAATTATGCTGCATTTCGTCATTATGCTGCACCTCACCATGCTGCACCATGTTGCACCCATCATCACTATGTTGCATCTCATCGCACTTCATTAATCATGACTGTACCCATCACTATACTGCATTATCTGCCATTGTTGCACCATGTTGCCATCCTGACCTATGTGTTGGCTGCACCTTGCTTTCTTGTTATCCCTTTCATGCTTGTTGTCCCTAGCATGCTTGTTTTCCTTAACATGCTTGTTGTTGCATGCTAGTTTTCCCTTGCATGCTAGTTGTAGCATTGCATGCTTGGTTTATTTTCTGCTAAGTACCATGCAAATATCTCAATGTTAGTTAGTTGTCCCTTGCATGCTAATCTTCTTCGAATACATATGCTCTGACTATTTCGGTAGTTCCTAGTAGTTCTAGCAGTTCGAGTTGTTGCTGGTAGATCTGGTAGTTCCGGTTGTTCCCGACAGTTCCGGCAGTCTCGACGTTTCTGGCTTTTCTAGTAATTCCAGCCTTTTCAGCTTTTCTGGATTTTATGACAGTTCCAGATTTTCCAGAAGTTCCGGCTTTTCTGGCAGTTCTAGCTTTTTCGACAGTTCCGGCTTTTCTGACAATTCTTGCTTTTCTCGCATTTTCAGCTTTTTCGGCAGTTCTAGCTTTTTCAACTTTTCTAGCTTTCTGCCCTCTGGATCAGGGAAATGTCATTCCTTAGGATCTCTCCTCCTACTAAAACCCAAAGACAAGTAGAGAGAGGAAGAGATCCCAAGTGTGTTGAAATTACTTGAAGGCCAACTCTATTTATACTAAAACATTGAGCGCATGTGGGGTTTATTTGGTTGTTGGCTCAACTTGACGAATTGTGTTATAATGCAAATAAATTCATAACTCCATGAATACTTATCAGAATCGGATGATATTTAGATCAATCCTACAGCTCTCAATAAGAAGGATCCAAGAAAAATATCAATTTCCATTAATAAGATGACCCACATGGAGTTTGGCCCTAGTTGTCATTTTTAAGAAACCCCTTTCTGTAAATGGATGACATTTGAAGCATTTTTTTAAATAGCAGCTACATGTTTCTCTTTTCGTATAGTTGTAAGTGTATTGTGTTAGTCATGTCATGTCTTGTCGCGTTTCTTGGTTATTATACATAAATAAGACCCTCGTGTAAAAGTGCATGGCTTGAAATGACTTTATGGTGTAATAAAATAAAGTGTGACAACCACAATGCTTGGGTTTTTTCGTTCTCCTTCTTTCTTTGGGAAAATTCCATAGGTTGAGCTAAGTCCAGATGGAAAATATGACTCAGCCAAAAGGATAACCTTGAGGGAACCTATTAGATCCATGCTTATGATAGTATATAAACTACTCAACTTGGTGTAAATCTACTTGTGTATGAACGCTTCTCCAATCTAGTATATAAGGGATAAGGGGAAAATTTAAAGCAAGAAAACCAATATCAAAGGTCTATAATACTTATCTGAAGGGGAAATATCATGTACTCTCAATAAGTCAATATCCCTCTTCTTCCCATTGAAAATAATAAGTTTCGATGCATAGTCCTATTAAATACATAAATAAAGGGTGAAAGAAGAGAAAGGCTTCCTGCGTAGGGAGGTGAAGCAAGCAACTTTTCTAGGGTATTGTCCAGGCTCGCTGGTAGCAAAGAAATATTTGTACTGCTAAAGTGACTTCGTCGGGGTACTATCCAGGCCTGTTGGCAGTGTAGAAGCACGAGAGATGAAAACTCATACTATGAATATCAGGAACTCATCGCGCATATTACCCTTTCCTGAATTGAAACAATTGTGATACGATGTATCTTTTGTGTGTTAAACCAAGTAGAAGAAAGTGAGATGTTATGTATATAACCAAGTCGAAAGGGGGGAATCAAGGAAATCAATACTTCCTAAAGGTTTGACCCTTTAACCGAAATATATTCCTATACAAAGAAGTTGAAGGTTGTCCATTGTGTCACCAAGTGTTGTCACTACTACAACACCCTCCAAACATTTCACTACATTCAAATTTTGGAGCCTACTATCACATTCATATCGAGTGTCACATTGATCTTCAAGTGTTTTATCATGCTATTCTATGTGTTTCAAGTGTTGTTGCATGTTCTAAACTGTCATCGCATTGATTACAACATCTTTAAGTGTATTTCATGATTGTAACATATTTTTTATTATAAAACGACACATTTTGGTCGCAATCGCACATACTTCACTCATTGTACTTGGGAAATGCATGAAAAGTGGAATTTTAATGTACACTTATCATTGTTCAAGGTTGTATGAGTTCTCTCGATGATTTTGTATGTGTCGCATATGGTTTTATGTCCAAACTCATTATGTTCACACATCATCCTATATCCCAGACTTAGACAAATTTTAGTTGCAAAATGAGCCCACCGAGGTTAGGAGCGCAAAAGCACACTCTCAAGCCTTGAGCAAAAATCCTTCGTTGTTTAGAAGTGTGTCATGCACCCTGAAAGAGATAAAATTACACTCCTTAATCCCTTTCCCCTTCCTCTTTCTGAATTACGCCCTTCAAGAAACTAAGTCTTCCTTTGAGCGCACTCCTTTGACTCAAAGAAGTGTGCCCTCCTTGAGTGCATGAGCACACCCTAAAGGCCTCAAAGCCAACCCTTTAGCCTTCCACAATGTTCCATGCACCCTCTTCACCCTTGGAGTTCATGAATGCACTACAAAGGAATTAAACTTCACCCTTCAACCTTCATACTTGTGCCATGTGCCCTCCTAAGCCTCGTGAGCACATGAGCACACCTTGAAGGCTTGAATCCTCTATCCTTTAGCCTTGACGAGCGTGCATTGATCCCTCCTTCTCTACCTTAAGTGCATAGTTCACCTGGGAAGTATGAAGCCTTTCCCTTTGTCCTTTGGACTTGCACCCTGTGCCCTCCTTCTCTCCCTTGAGCGCACAGTGCACTTGGGAAGTCCGAAGCCTTTCCCTTCGTCCTTCATACTTAAATTTTATTTTTATAGGAAGGGTATGATAATTTTTATTATTTCCATATTTTCCTTTGTTATTTTTTGTTTGATTGGAATAATTTCAAATTATTAATTAACTTTAAATTATTGAGAGAATGAAAATTCACATTTTAGATTGAATTTAATGTGTATTCACATTTTTATTAATATAATTTTCGATTAATTTTATACATGAATTTTATAACTTTTATATTTTTATATTTAACAACTTACTTTCAAATAAATTTGTCTATTAAATGAGGTTTAATTTTTAGTTCATATTTTTAATTTACTTTGTATCCTCTTGTGAATTATTATTTTTATAAAAAAAGTGTCACCATGTGTTTAAACTTTCTCTTCGCTGTATGATTTTATTACTTCTCTTATCTCTTTATGTGTTTAATGATCTCATAGATCAATTATTAAAATTCTAAGTTTTTTTTTAATTTTGTGGTCATTTGATTTTAGTTGGTTCTTTCACTTATTAAATATGTAAACATAATATTTCTATATTAAAAAACTATTTGTGAAACAATTTACTAGTCTAATCTTTAGTTTTAAATGTTAAATAATAATGTCACATTACAATAGGTTTTGGATCACTATTTCATCTTCCACAAATCCTTATCTATCCTCCCCACCACTTAAAACCCACAAATTAATAATAATAATATATTTAAGGTCATGGGCAATCTAGACACCAAATTGATGTATGAGACTCCCTTGTTTGTGGAAAAGGGGACCCACTTCCTCAATTATTTAATTTTGAAAGTATACACAGGCTTAGATACTCTACCTCCCTCTAGGAAACACATGCTCTCAACCATTAGGCCCACTCAAAACAAAATCATACAAAGTCAACTTAAAGGCATTTGCTACAACTGTGATAAGAAATATTTTCTTTGACATAAATGTAAGAAGAAAAACTCTTTAAGGTAATTTCAAAGGACATTTCATATTATTATTGTAGTTATATATTCAATGAATATCAATTCATATATTTGATACATTCCCCCATATGCTCTACAATATTTGGAAGCTTACATATCCCTTTATGTCTTGAATTGTATTTCTATTCCCCAAATCCTCATATTGGTCGAGTACAACAATCAACCAAAATTTGTCCTCTAAGTTGATTGTGGCAACATCCATAGCTTCATGTATCGTTATGTGTAGCCCAAGAAAAACACCATATATCCATGTTGTTCACAACCTTCAAATCATTATTACTATTGGAGGTTATACAAAATGTAGTGGTCATTGTGAAAATGTGAGACTCCTAATGGGTGTTATTCGTTGAAAACCCACATGTTTTCTATTAAAATGTGTGGTTGAGATATTATCTTTGGTGTTAAATGGTTAGGGACTTTAATTCCTTATCACCATGGATTTCCATAATCTATACATGACGGGATCATGATTAATTTATTTAACTCAACACATATAGCCTCTCACTTATCCTATGCCTATTTCCCCATTTGTTTTCCAAAAAAAACAAATAGAAAATATCGTTCAATAATTTCTAGTCATTTCCATCATTTTCCCAATACTAAGCTTCCGTATTCACTTGCTATCATGTTCCTCAAGGTATAACACACATGTAATATTCATCCTAACTTTTGAGTTCTCAAAAATCTAAAACTCCAAGTGAAGCTCCTCATTCTAGTCATTGATATCCATTTGAATGAGTTGAAGGGTGCTTAATTCTTTAGAGAAGTTAGCCTCTACTCGATCTATCATCAAATTTGCATGAATGAGGTAGATATTACTAAAATTATTTTTCACATTCACTAAGGACATTACAAAATCTTGGTGATTCCCTTTATCCTTTTCCATGCGCATTCCTTGTTCCAACATCTAATAAACATCACAAGATGAGGATTATGTTTTACAAATACTTTAGTATCTCTATTTATATGAATTGGAATATTTAGACCATATTGTTAGTGATGAATGTGTGAGTGTGAACCTAAATAAAATTGAAGCAATGAAGGAATGGAATTACTCTAAAACTCTTAAAATTTTAAGATGTTTTCTTCATCTCACTAGTTATTATAGAAATTTTATAAGGAAATGTGATAATATTGTAACTCCACCCACACCCTTGATTAAAGAAATGCTTTCAGACAAAATGATGTGGAAAACTTGAATAATTCCATCTATGTTCCTAATACTCTTTCTAATCTACTTCACTAAAACTTGTGTTGGAAGGTGGTGGAGCAGGTAAAGTCATTAGATCAATACTCAACAAAGAGGATCAAAGTGGGATGACCATTGGATTTCACCAACAAACAAATATGTAAGAGGAACTTGGGAAAATCATTTATGTAAAGGAGATGATGGCTATATTGCATGTTATGGATATCTGGTTTCTATTCCTACTAGGGAAACAATTATACACTAAAACCAATAATAGTGGCTTGAAATACTCCCGAGAGCAAAGGATTTTTTCCCCATGAAATAAAAATGAGTCACCAAAAGTTTTGTATATAAATATGAGATATTTTATATGAAAGGAAAGGAGAATATAGTCGTAGATTCTCTCTCATGGATGTATAAAGAGGAAGAGTATCCCTTTTCA
>APFE031172314.1:0-24962 GCA_000404065.3 Pinus taeda | reverse complement strand
CTCTTGCTTGGGCTTTGTCTTCACCTCAGCTCTGATACCATGCTAATTTTAGGCAACAATGGTATGTTCTATGCTTTAGAGCAATTTTACTTCAATTTATTTATTAGCTCAGTAGTAATATTTAGATTAGCAATCACATCAGCATGATAGTAAAATGCAGATAGAACATAAACATAAACAGTAGAAGACAAGCCAAGACAAGAGGACACAAGATGTGGCACTAGCGAGGGACAAACCCTTGATGAAATATTCCTTTAGTCTTCAATAGTTCATCAGAGAGAGATAGTACAATTTACAAATCTGATAATTTATAACAGCAACAAAAGAGCCCTAACCAGAAAAGTCAACATTGGTCAATAGGGCAGATTTGACCCTCAACAAACTGGTCAACTTCAGTCTCCAAATAGCAAGATAAAACAACCCTCAAAATAGTCAAATTCAGCCCAGTCAAAGTCTTATCAAACAGCCCACCTGCGGTCAACCTTAACTGCACTCAAAGCTGGTCCACAATCAACGTTTAGCTTCGATTTCTGTGCCCAAAATTCGGCCTGCCCAAATAGAGATAGCCCTCACAAAATCGTAGTCAAAGGAGGTCAACGCATGCTAGTCAATGCTTGGTCAAATTGTCTAGAAATTTGGCCTCTTAAAATTTTGGCCTCCTAAAATTTCGCTCTCTTGAAATTTCGGCCTCCTGAAATTTCACTCCCGAAATTCCGGCCTCCCAAAATTTTGCTCTGTTGAAATTTCGGCCTCCTGAAATTTCGGACATGTGGAGAGAGAGAGACCTAGAAATTCGTACCCAATCAATGAGGAGAGAGAGAGACTTAGAAATCCGTACCCAATCAATGAGGAGAGAGAGAGTGAGAAGTGTGAAGATGAGTGTGTCCAAATGAGGCTAAGTCACTTGCTATTTATATGCAATGTTGAGGATGAATAGAAGTGACTGTTGGGCCCTTAACCATAGCTTCAGGGCATTAACTTTAGATGAGCATATTTCTTCAACTGAGAGGAACCACAAGGCATGCCACGATGAGGATTATCAAATGATGATGGTCGTGTAAGCAAAAATATTGTTCTTCATCCTCAAATTCTTCAACAAGTTTGGCTCAATATGATCAGGCATTTGGGCTTCCATGACATCATATCCATTGATGCTTCCAATCAATATGATCTACGAACATATAGTAAAAGTGTTCAATGACCGACATTGGCATCAATGACAACACCATTCAACACAATGCAACATCTCAAAAGTCGGATCCTTGTGTTATTTTTTTGGGTAAAAGATACTTCTTGTACATATAGAACATATTCACTTCAGCTTCGAGAGAAAATGATCTAAAGCGGCTAAGGTTGAGATCTTCATAATGCCCTTAGACAACCTTAGCCAATAGCTACAATATATCTACACTGATGAGCAAGTAGCTGACATATTGACAAAATCTCTTCCTAATAAGAAGCTTGTGTATTTGAGAGATAAGCTTGGTTTGGTTGATGTATCCTCCCTAGTTGAGAAGGAGAGATAGGCACATCATTCTTGTCTTCACTTGGGAAGACAAAATGGAGGATTGGGTAAGCATCTAGCATTCGATACTCTTTGAGGATGAGGTAGGGCATCCAACATAAGAGTAGTCCTGGACGGATATTCTTTGAGGACTGGCTATCCAAGATAAGAATAGTCCAAAGAAGGTCATACTTTGTGAACACTCGGCTGGAGTATGTACCTTGAGAGACAATGATGATGGTATCTATAAATCATTGGTCTTGCCAACATTGTGCTCTGATCTTGTGGAGGGATAGAGTTGTTAGTCAAGGCCTTGCTATGTGACAATGCTGGTTGGTATGATGCGAAACAGATGGGTTACAGACCCGACTCTTCTTATGAGTTCTCTTCAAATTGAGAATGTCCATGTACCATTTATGAATACCTCCCTAGTTAAGAGGGAGTGTTGAAAAATGTGTAACTAGGTTCGGTCTTCATAAAGATGAAATGTACTTTTGATTCTTGTAAAGTGTAAAATGAAAGAAAATTATTGTCATTATTTTTGGAGCATGGGTTTTATGCTCAAGGTCTTTTATTTTATAGGTCAAAGCACCCATTGAGTGCTTCTAGGGTTTGTCCTAGGTCAAGAAGTCAAAAGAGTCATTGTCGTAAGTTGAGGACCCCATCGGGCACATTGTAACTTGTAAAGAAAATTATTTTTGTTTTAAAAAGTGTCTAGATACCCTCCAAGACCAAGTCGGCCTAAAAGGAAGAGCCACGTCCACCTTGAAGAGCCATTCACTCGTCCTCTTTGAGACACATTCACTCATCTGTCATTCTAGCGAAGAAGGAAGAAGAAGGCAACGAAGAAGGAAGAGAACGAAATCTTTCTTTGGGCTATTTCTCTCACACGTGCTAAAGAGGACTAGGGTTTCTGCAACAGATCTAGGGTTTCTGTCTACAAGTTCCATCTAGGAGAAAAGAAGGCAAGTAGGTCAAGCGAAGGTCACCAAGGGTAATCCTCAAGCTCCAGAAGCGAGGGAAATGCAAGCAAGGGTCAAAGGAAGGCTTAGAAGGCAGAGCGAAGCTCACACGTGTGGCAACAACAACTACTGGGGGCTGAAGTTTCAGATTTGCAGTGGAGGCCAAAATTCTCTAGCTGGAGGTAGAATCTACAAGGAAGAGAAGAGATTGGCGGATTTTCCTCTCAGTGGAGAGGTTTTGGCCCTGGTTTACAGCTGGTATTTTTTGTTCTTGTTCTTCTTGGTTTTGGTAGCTATTTGATGATACACACATATAATAATAAGTAACAAAGCTAATAAGTAAAAAGATATCACAAACAGTTATCAAGTAAAGAGAAATCACTATAATCATTGCCCTTTAGATTTATAAAAAAATTGGATTTCATATTGTTTTAGTTGCACAACAATAATCCTTGTGTGCTCCTCATTTTCGAGCCCAACTTAACTTTTACATATTGTATATGGGTGTCCAGGAGTTAAGTCCATTCCTCCCACCATTCCAACTTGAAGCTTTGTGAAAACAATCAAAGAGTAGTGATTCAAATTGGGATAAGTGTTTTCCAAAGTGTTTGTAGTAGTTTTCGACAGAACTGTAAAAAAATGCAGAACCTATTGAGAGGGGAGTGCTTCATAAACAATAAATGTGAGGAAGAAAAATTGTTATAGAGATGGGCATTTGTCTCATAGATCATTTATGTACCTTATTGCAAACTGAAAATTGCACTTTGCAGTTTGCTTATGTCTAGGTGGCAATAATAGAATGGCAATTGGCCCTTTTCTTAATTTCCTTTTCAAAATTGGTAAGTGCAAAGGCTTTGCATAATACTATATAGTATGGACTATTATGCTTATGAGCAGTTACAAATGTTTATGGTGAATTCTAAATTTTTAATATTTTTGAAATACTCTCTCTCTCTCTCTCTCTAGCCATATATATGTATGTGTGTGTGTATGTATTGTTGCCTTTCTCAAGTCGCTGTCCCTTGAAAAATTTGGGGGTGTGCTCTAGTTGTCCCAAGGACATGTCATCCCATCCTTGCCATTCCCTTGTCCTGAAAACTAGTGCAACAAAGTTCTTCACCATTATTGATTACTATTCTCAATGTCTCTAGAATGCATGGATTAGTTATTTGGCAAATTTTGAGAAGTCGAGTTTCTTGTAGAAGTTCAATGCAATTAGAAGATCTAGTGTCTTTGCCTTGATGGGGGAGGTGAATACATTGGTAACTAAGTTGAACGATATGGGGAAAAGGGTACAGGTACAAAACATGACCCCCCCAAATTTTGGAAATGGGGAAACACGATATATATATATAATATATATATATGTTTAGAGACATTTAAGAAATGTTATGTGCAATCATAAAGCTACATTATTACATTATTGATTAAATTGTCCAATGTCAATGCATAGAATATAAGTATATCAATTATACATGTCACATGATGATGAAACATACTAACATGACATTTACTCATGAATGATCACATAATGAAAGCAACAATATCCAAGAACAACCTTGATAAATGAGGTTTATTATAAATATATATCCAAAATCAGCCTTTATTATATATATGAGGCTGCAAGTACAATACAGACTATGTGGCTGCAAGTACTATAAAGACTAAAGACTAATAATCTTCAATCTCATCCTATCATCATAATTCTCATAAAAAATAGAAGAAGCATGCTCAACAGTGGATGGTGGAGCTGAAGAAGATGATTGGCCAATTCCACTTCTAGGCTTCCGGTCCTCAATATTTAGGGCAGCAAGAGAGCTCCAAATCAGGAGTTTCTGGATTCGCATCCCATTCTTTAGAAGGGCCACTTCTATAATTTCATTTTAGACCCCTACAAAATGCAAGGCAAATGTTGGAGTGCACATAGACAAGATCCTCTGCCCTCTGTGAGCACAACTTGTTGCGCTTCACAGAATGAATAAAACCATAGGTGTTCCAATTCCTTTCTGCTGATAAAGAGCTTGCCACTTGAGAAAGAACACGAATGGCAAGGTTTTGCAAATGTACACCATTTGGTCCATGACAAATCCATTACCTTACTGGATTCATGGTGCTTCGCTCCACCAAAGCTGACATATTTGAATAATCATCTAATCTTGCAACAAAACTGACAAATTCTTGCTGCACTTTCTAGTGTAGATGATCTGGAAACATTCTCATAAGGGTTTTTTTTCACCTTGGTTGGAAGCCATTGCTACAAAAAATAGATTAAAAAAACAAATCTGTAAAGAAAAAACGTTTTTCACATTTTTGGAAGCATAAACCCTCAAAAATACAAGAAATAGTGGGAAAAAACTAAGAAAATGAGTGCTTCTTACTGAAGTTAATTTTTGTCGATGAAGTTACCCCAAAATGCCACAAAACATAAGAGAAAGATGGTTGTAGCTGAGCCAAAAACCAAGAATGCTGTAGCCGGAAACTCCCCACTCTGAATTTGCTTGTGAAATCTTTTTTTTTTTTTTTTCTCGCTGTTGAAATCTCCTTTGCTCATTGTTGAAAACGCCTTTGCTGAAACCACTGCTCTCTTCCTCTTTTCTCCTTTTTAAAATCACCGCTTTCCAAGTGAAATGACTTGCTCAATTCGTGTGATGAGGGAATGAGGCGAGAGTCTTTTTATAACTTGCGAGAGACATCTAGAAACATCCACACAATACTCTAATTGTCAAATAAAAAAAAACGAAAAAAGAAAAAAGAAAAAAGAAAAAAACTAAAAAGAAAAGGTTAGTTTGCTGGAAATGCAGCTGTACAGCCTTGAAACGCATTTCAAGCCATACTGGGCCACGTTTTAGCCTCGTGAACTGTGCCATATGGCTTAAAATGCGTTTCAAGTCCATACCACACACGTTTCCTCGTTTCAATTTCATTTTTTGGTGGAAACGGTCTCCTACCCAACGTTTCCTGCAACATAGATTGGTAATGATTTCAAGCAGTTTCATCTTTTTGTGTGCATTTTTGTCAAAAGAATTTACTCTATAATTCTTAGCAAAATGGAGTGGCTGGGCATAAGAATAGTTCAATCACGAAAGTAGTCTGCTGTATGCTTCTTTTTTTAGAGTATGACATTGTCTTCTTGGGGATAGTTTAATGTTTGTGTAGCATGCATCATCAATCACACACCTACTCATGCTTTCACCACTATGACTCCATATGAGTGGTTGCATGAGAAGAAGCACTCATCTCACACTTTTGGAACTTTGGATTGTGTGCATGGGTCTACTTTCCTCACCAAAGGCACAATATATTGCTTGTATATTATACTCAATTGGATTTTGGTTGGTTATAATTAGAATAGGTAGGGGTATCTTATTTATGACCATACTTCTCACCAGGTGACCGAACATCGTGCTGTTATCTTTGATGGATGTTCTCCTTATCATCTACGAAGATCTATTAGGAGTCAGGACTGATGGGACTAATTCATCCTTTGACCCCTCTTCTCCCCATACTACTACTATTCTTCCATCATTAGATGAAGTCATTCCACTAGCAAAACTATAGCAAATTTGCAGCCTAGTGATGCTTCTCTACCTAGTAATGTACAGATCAATGATAATAGCTTTCTTGTGGATGTGCAACTATTGGATGACGATCATGATGATTTTGTGATTTTCTATGGATGCATATTGTGATGCAATGCCTTCTTTGTGGGGTGTTGAGATTATGTGGTTAATATTCACTTGAGGCCACATACCAACCTATTGTATTTTCTATTTTGGCCAAGGCTGACCTAGTCAAACCTCTTGGGGTGCTAAATGATGTGTATAAAATTATAAATGCAACATAATCCTCTCATCTATAATCATTAATTAAGGTTAATTATTGATAAATGCCTAATGCATCTCTTCTATAGCGTGCCTCTTTTGAGCACTTATGTTTGGGTATACAACAATCTTTCTTGGTTATGTTGCTAAAGTGCACTTATGTTTCCTGAGTGCACTATGGTATGGGTTTATTCATCTCTCTTGTGATCAAAATTAATTGTTTTATAAATTTGCTGTTTTTTAGTTGTTTGGATTAGGGTTTATTGAAGTCTTCACTATAGATCTACTAGCTTCTTATGACTGTAACATTGCGATGATGCACCTAATGTTGTTACCTTTTGGGGTAGGCAAAAGACTGATCCAATATTAATTTTTCTCTACAATATTTCGGAATCTCATATAACAACCTCATAAAACTACTCAACCACTAATTATAACCAAGAAAAGTACCATTTAATTGAATCTGTAAGTGCATTTAATAATACATGAATTAAGAACCGTCTAACTCATATATTACTTCTTTTCATGGAGCTTAATACATTCAAATTCAAAGGTTAAATTTTATAGATATTAATTCATAATATGTTTTAACTGAAGAAATTGTTAAATTGATTGCTGGAGGACAAATTCACCACTTAGCAATGAGCATTCCTACTTGAATGCGAGCCCATCAATTGGGGCAATGATATGACATTGAACCCTTAGACAAACCTAAAAATTACAACAATAATTATTACAATATAGGTTGTCCATGGCCGAAAGTAAGCTTGCACTGCTTTTAACATCTCTTTGTAAGTTAAACAAGTGGCTACAAAGAAGAATGATGGATATAATTGAGAGTGGGTTTATATATACCCATTTCAAGTGAAGTTCAACTATGGTTGAAAAAGTAAGCTTGCACTGCTTTTAACATCTCTTTGTAAGTTAAACAAGGGGCTACAAAGAAGAATGATGGATATAATTGAGAGTGGGTTTATAGATACCCATCCCAAGTGAAGTTCAACTATGGTTGAAAAAGTAGATTAGGGCTCCATTCTTAATGGGGCTTTGCCATTTTTAAAAAAGTAATAGTTTGCTGTATTGATTTTTTTTTTTTTTGGTTGGGAAGATCCAAACTACAAAGGTACAATTTTTTTGGGATCGAGTGGAGTTTCTATGAATCAATTTTCCCCTCATTGCTAGATGGCATGGGCGTGATTAAGGATTTATAGCTTCCTAGTAGGGACAATTTTTTTACATTGATATACCAAATAAATCCTTACAAATTGCCTACTTTCAAAATAGATGCTTCCCTTTTTGAGAGCTTGTCATGTATAGTCAAGATTTGGTCATATATTTTGATGTGGTCTTATGGATCTTTTTGGCCTTCCAATCAATTACCTGGGTCCATTCTTTTGAGTTGTCCTACTAAGGAGCGATTGATTCATTGTTGAGGGCGATCTCATCTTCCACTTTGGATGGGCCTTCTAATTTTGGTGCCATGAAGCTTGATATAATTTCAAGCACAACTACCTCTACTAATTTGGATATTTGCCTCTTGATACTATTCACTTTTTTGTGGTTCATTGGATGCATTAGTGAGTGGGATTGGCTTCATAGGCCTAGTGGCATTTTTATTGCTATCGTTTAGGCTTCTTAGACTTTGAGGAGAGTTTGGAGGTTTGTTCTCGAGTGTTTATTCTTATCTTGTTATGCTCTCATGATTTGGATGGTGCTTGAGATTAACTTGGATGGGATGTAGAGGCTTTGTCATCTTCGAGGGAGCATGTTGGACTAGTTTGGATTTTGTTGGGTTGGCATTTTGTTCCTATTTGCTCATTGAGGGGTTGACTATGTGGGAGATGGGGTTTTGTTCTTGCAATAGTTTTTGTAACGTCCTCGACCCCCCAGTCGATCAATGCTACGTACCTAGAACCCAAAATTCACCAATATCTCACATAAGCACATAATTTATGGCTTCAAATATTAAACCCTGGCTCACTTCCAGAGCCCCTGTAACTTTGTGCAAATCCCATTGTAATTCTTTCACCTTGGTATATACCCTAGCATTCAATCCATTAAAGACAATAATAACTAACAAGTAATCAACGCAATGCTTTAGCCATTGGGGTTTACACACCATTAGAGTAATTCACATAGAAATTAGGGTTTACACACCATAATTCAGTGTCATATGCAACAAAGTATTTTAACAGAAAACACTAATCAACAAAACCCAATAAACACTTCACCCATTCACACCTTGCCAACTAGGGTTTATGCACAAGCAAATTAGGGTTTAAATACAACATATTACATTCATGCACAACAGAGTATATATATTTCGCTCATGCACAATGAAATATATATATTACATTCATGCCAAGTAGGATTTTCAACAAAACACCATATAATTATAAGCATGGCACATAAATACAATAAGCAACACAATAGATGGTTATCGGAATAAAATGTCCAACTAGTTGTGGGCTCTCCATGATCCACCCAACCATAGACTAAGTGGTCCATAAATCTCAAACACGGGTCACCCCTGAGTCGAGGCTACAACTCCACAGGAAATGGTATAAACCAGGAAACATCACTACATCATCGACCAAGGTACCAACCCAATAGCCACTGCTCCAACCACAAGCTCATGCTTCTCCTGAAACATACACCCAAGTGGCACACCCCTTCTCTGCACCCGCAGTCCCTTGGCGGTGCCTACCTTCCAGGGCGCCTTATGGCCAGCTAGGAATGGTCTCAACTCTGGGATTCTAGGAGGTCATGTTGCTCTTTAGGCTTCCAGGTACCCTTCGAGGCCATAAATTGACACATCTCCTAGTCATTTCTAGAGCCCAAGCACAAGGCTCACCAGCTAGTTACTAAAAACAGAGTTCACCAGAACTCTAGTCAGTTCCAGAATCCAGGCACAAGACTCATTGACTAAAATCCCCAGTTAGTTCCAGAACCAAAGCACAAGGCTCACCAGTTGGTTGCTAAAAACTATGTTCACCAGAACTCCAATCAGTTTCAAAGTCCAAGCACAGGACTCACTTACTAAAATCCCCATTCAATTCCAAAATCCAAGCACTGGCCTCACCAATTGGTTAATAACCATAAACACTGAATGCTTGCCATCACAAAAAAAATACCCTTTTGTAACTGCATAGTCTCTCTCTGCCATGTGGCACTCCCTATGACCACGTGGGCCCTAGATGTACTTTTCACCAACACCTGTCGCATCACCCTGTTGCCTTTGCCACCATGGAGTTATATGCCCCCCATATTCTTTATTACGGAGTGAACTCTGTAGTTAGTTTATTTAATTATTGAAATATGTGTACAAAAGTTTACGTCATATTTACAATCTTGGCTCTCTGACCACTTGGCCAAAACGACATATATACTTGGGCATGTTGGCCCCAAAATCCATAACACATTTACATAGGCACACAAAATAACTCTGGTTCACTAGCCTAAATATTACGATCTTTAGACCTGTTACATAGGCAATCCGGTGTTTTGCACATATCATTGCATGATTATTACATTAATCATTTAGGGGTGGAACTAGGGGTGTTACAACCTTTTTGCCACCATATGGTTCTATTACTTTGCACCATTACATCATGTGGGTTTTGGCACACAAAATAACTCTGGCTGACCAGCCTAAATATTACGATCTCTAGACCTGTTACATAGGCAATCCAGTGTTTTGCACATATCATTGCATGATTATTACATTAACCATTTAGGGGTGGAACTAGGGGTGTTACAACTTTTTTCCCACCATATGGTTCTATTAGTTTGCACCATTACATCATGTGGGTTTTGGTAGTTTCCTTTTTTTAGTGAGGGGTCTCATAGTCTAAAAGGTGGTTCTAGACCTAGTTTTTGGCAACGAGATTGATCTCTTTAGGGCATATTTGCTGAAAGCATCCTGGAATCCATGTACAGATGGAAGGGATGCTACCTGTGATAGGGAATTGTTGGGAGCTTTCTTGGGTGACATGCCCAAGATGTGTGCTTGAGAAAAGTACTCTGGACATGCGATTGGTTGTCTTAAGGTCGCTGATTTATTTTGAATAGTAGTGTTCTAGAAGTACCACTATGACTATGGTTAGTCACAGTTATGAAGACATATTGGAAGGTCCCTTTGACTTTTTTCTATGGAAGTGTTAGGTACATATGCTGTTGGATGAGCATGACCTTTGGAATTTTGTGGAGACTAATGTTGTAGAGCCTACCAATCTGATGTTGTTGGCAGAATGCAGAAAGAATACAGTTGAGATGAAGTGAGTCTTCTTTGACTATGTGAATTATCACTTGATCTGTTACAATGCTGGAAAGAGCATGGGCAAGGAGATATTTAATGTTCTAGCTATATATTAAAGAAACAACATCAATTGTAAGATGTTGCCGTAAAATAATCTTAGAGCCATGCAGATGAGCATTATCTAAAGATTGTGGTATTATTTGTTTTGTGGAAACTTGGGTGAATTTGTTCCTGATCATGAGGTTAGATCTTTGTCTGCTTTCAGTCCGATGTCGAATGATTAGGTTCATCAACAATTTTTGGAAAAATAAACTTTGTTGATCAATGATGCCCAATTTTTGGATTGTACCGAGTGTTTTTATTTCTGTTATAGTTAGCCTTGGGAAGAGGTTATCAATCCCATTGCCAATACCCTTCTTCTTATTGATTGTAAATATTTTTGTAAATTTAAGACATTTAAAAGAAAAAAGCTTAGAGAGGTGAAGAGGATGCATCTTTAGCTTCCAGTTTAGTTAGAAATCGTAGGTGGCTTACCCAAACATTAGAAGATGTGCAAGAGCAGGTTGGAGCTACTATTTTCAAATTATGTGGTACTGATGCCTTCCATCATTGATGCAGAGCCATTAGTTTTGAGGAGTTAGTATGTTTCGTAGGATTCCTTGAAGTCAGTGATTGACTCTACGTGCTTGTACAATGTTAAGCATGTAACAGATGGTAGCATAGAGAAATTCAAAGCTTGGTTTGTGGCTAGAGGGTTCTTCTTGAAAGAGGGAGTTGACTATGAGGAGAGATTTACTCCTACTGCAAGGTATGCCTCCATCAGATTTATTATGTTTTTAGCATCAGTCTTTGGTTGGCATTTATAGCAGATGGATGTAAAGACCACATTTAATAATGGTTTGATTGATCAGGAGGTGCACTTAAATCAGCGAACATGCTTTGAGGTGCATGAGCATGAGACCCATGTTTGCAGGTTGAAGAAGGCCTTTTATGCGCTGAAGTAGGCATGATGTGCATGGTACTCTAGGATCGATGAGTATCTTTTAAGTTTGGGTTTCACTAAAACAAATGCACATTCCAATCTTTACTATTTGGTTGATAATTTGAATGTGCTTGTTTAGTCCTGTATGTAGGTGATCGTATAGGTAGTTAAGAGAAACTCATAACATGGTGCAGCTTGCAAGGTAGAATTGGTTAGAAATTTGATATGAAGGACATCGACTTGATGCACTACTACTTCTGTCTAGAGGTGTGGCAATGCCTAGGCGGGTCTTCCTCAAACAGGGTGAGTATGAAGTTGAGATCTCAAACAGATATGATACGATGGATTAAGCCCATGGCTACTCCTCTGGTGGCAAATCTGAAGTCTTTTTTGATTCTGATTCCGATTTGATTGATTCACTTTGTATGGGGAGCAGATAGGCTTCTTCATGTATCTGGTGAATACAGACTGGACATTTGTTTTGCAGTTAACACTGTGAGCTAGTATATGGTGAAGCCCGAGTAGGTTCATTGTGTTGTTGCAAAATTTGTTTTCCAGTATTTTAAGGTATTTTGGTGATGGAGAGTTGATGCTGCACAGGTTTATAGATTTGATTGAGTAGGTAGTGCTAGTGATAGGAGTGCTTCAGGGTGTTGCTTTAGTTTAGGTTCGTGTATGGTTTCCTCGTTTAGCAGGAAACAAGTTTCAATGGCACTTAGTTCAATAGATTCAGAGTACATGGCAGCCAAATCCTCTAGTTGTGAAGCCATTTAACTTCACAAGTTATTAGCTTAGTTTGAAAGATAGAACTTTGGACACTACTGTGATTTATATGGCTATCAAAGATGTATCAAAATCTATGAGAATCCAATGCTTCATGATCAGTCCAAGCATATTGTTATCTGGTACCGAAACCACTTTATTAGAGATAGGGTTCAAATTGGAGTAGTGACTTTTTAGTACATTCCTACAGATCAGCAGGTTCTAGATACCTGGAGCAAGTCCTTGGCAAAGGGGAAGTTTGAGATGTTCAATGAGAGGCTGTGTAATGGAGACCACGTTCTTTGCTAAAAGGGAGTGTTAGTTTTACCTGTGTAGCTTAGATGCTTTTGGCATGCATGTGTAACGTGTGGATGCCAAAAAAATGCATGTGCAGTCCAGTTCCAGTTTTAGATGCTTTTTCCATATTCAGCAGTTCAGCTCGAAATCTGTCTTTTGCTTTATTTAGAAGTTGCATTTATAGTTAGAGGGTGCAGTTCAAGTTTGTACTGGCACTTGTGCACTTGGATTCCTAACTTAGTGAAGGGGGACATATCTCTAGGTGGATGCATGTTTCCATGCCTTAGTCTAGCTGCATGTAGAGGTGCACCTTATTTGGCTTGGTTATCCCTGTGAGCAAGGTGTATTAGGGTTAGAACTTAGGAGTTAATATTGCCAGTAGAGGTGGTGTTGTGCATGCATTCAGATTCATTGTACCTGTTTTTTTTCCTAGTCTATAAAGGGGAAGCACTTTATGGTTTGAGAGTTGAGTTTTGAGCTGTAGCATTTAGCTTTCTTTTTTCAGATTTAATAGAAAATCCATGATGCTGTTTTGAGTGTTCAAATTTGCATGTTTGCTGTTTTTATCAGCAGTATGTGCTTGTAGGTTTAGGTATAGTATTGCAGAAATTTGGAATTTTTGTTTTAGCGATTCTCGAGGTTTCACAGGTATTGTTGCTTCACCTAGATTCCAGAGTGCAGAATTTGCTCAATGTGGTGACACAGAATCACATTCCATGAGTTTTTTTTTTAAGTTGTTTGCTATGGGTTAAAAAATTCATTGAGGATGAAAGAAAGCATGAATATATTCTATGTTTGTATCTGTACCATTTCTCTCTTTTTATTCTAATTGAGAAAATAAATAGTTAATGGATATTAACATAATGTCAGATCAGATTCACATTTTCTATTAAGATCTCGATTCTCACCATTGGTAACATGCTTTATTTCATTGTGATGAACTCTATGCTTGTTTAATTCTCTTAAATGCTAAACAACTATTGTTACTCCAATGGCATCTTACAAGCAGTTTTTTGAGATGGCAGGCTCTAATCACTGGGGAGACTGAAGTTGATTCCAAAGATATTGCCTTATGGAAAGCACTCTGCACATCTCGGGATATTCTTCTTGATAAATTGCAGAATCTTGGCAGGGAAATTAATCAAAGAATTGATGATCTGGATAAAACAGAACATGTGATTATACAGTTAATTAAAAAGAAACTTAGTGGACATGTGAGGGGTTTTGGAAATGATAAAGTAACTGAAAATGAGAAGTCAATGTTGGAAGGATCAATAGATGTGTCAAGCAGTGCCTCAGAGGTAAATATACCAATTTTCATTATCTAGTAGGGTTCCTTTGTGTGTGTATTCTGAAGTATATTTAGGATGGGGGTTGACATTTTACGTGATTAATATATAGTATAATCAAATGTATTTACCTGCACAGTTATGAAGCTGTATCATTATGTACCAAATTCCAATGCTTTTTTTTCCTCTTGTACAATTCTTTTGCAGCAAGACCATGGATCATTTGAGTCCAAAAATGTACACTGGCCGGTGGTATCCAATGTGGAAATGCTAGAAGGATTCCAAGCATTGGGGAGTCAACTTACTTCTATTTGGAATGCATTCTTGAGGTTTCACAGGTATTGTTGCTTTACCTAGATAATTTAAGTTTATACTTTCTTCCGAAACAATTTGATGTTTATTTTGTCCTTTATTGTTAAAACTCAGTTGGAATTAGAAGCTCATTTTCTTTCCATTTAGAGGTCCTTTAATCTTTGGCTCTGAGAGGACATTTCTTAAATCTTATTGTTGGAGTGTGCTACCAGAGATGAAAGATAAGCGTGAATTACTCTATTACTTAGAAAGCTATTACATATAAATACAATATGTGACCATTGGATTCATCTTCCAAGGTCTCTTGGACTCCCTTGACTGTTCACATTCCACACCTGAAACCCTTAGCGGATTAGGTGTCCAACAATCTCCCCCTTAATCCGAAGGGGTATATATCAATGTTTTAAGACTCCGACTCCGACTCCGACTCGGCCGAGCAATGACTCCGACTCCGACTCCGAAACGGTAATGACTCGGCCGACTCGTTTTCAATGACTCGGTCGTTGTAAAAAATACATTAAATATTTATTTTCTTGATAAAAAAACATAATTTTGAAGATTTTAAACATAATTTTAAAGATTTTCATTCATGTTTCCAAACACACAACATTATAATATAGATGGAAGACAACATATGATCAAAGTAGGCTATGAACCAATCCATTTATATCAAAATGGTACCCAATGGCAATACATAGTCAACTGTCATACATGATCAAAGACTCAAAACAAAAAACACATAACCAAGGAGGCTAGAAATGGCCTCTACAAGACTACAAGTCTACAACAAAAGTACTACTGGCTAAGCTATGGTGTTCTAGAGTTTCCTTTTAATGACAATTAAATTCAATTTCATAAAATTTAACTTTCTGGATAAGCTGGTGAATTTGTTACCAATCTTTATATTGTAATTTAAAGCATAAATAGAGATATCATCACAATGAATCATGTATTTTCAGACAGCAGGGAAATAGAGCCATTGAGCTCTAGTATTAGTATATTTCTGAAATATATAGATAGCATTCAAACAGGGCAGCAAGAGGGCAGACGATAAACCTGAAACAGAGTTGAGATATATTGTCCTTGAAATTTAACATAATTACCCAAAGATCAAAATCTGGTCCAAGTTCAAATATTACATAATTCCTTTATGCAAACACGGATACAACCAGATATAGAACTTCAACCAACAATATCTGATGGCGAATGTAACATTTCAAGGTAAGTTCTGAGGTAGTTTTAGGATGGTGAATGTGCATCCCTAGGCTTAAAGACAAAGCTTCCCACATGCTAAAATAGCTCTAAATTATCATGTAACTGAAAGATTTTTTTCATACATATCGTTCAACATTTTGCATATACGGCTATGCATGTTAACGGGGCATTGAGGATGATTTTGAAAATATGGAATTAATCTCCAACGAGAATTGAACAATATAAAAAAATGTCCTAAGATATTGTCCTGGTCATATTTTCATCTTTATTAATTCAAACATTTATACAAAAACTCATGCAATTGCTGGAATATTATTCAAATCTACTACAGTTTTTTTAATATAGCTATGGTGTTCTAAAGTTTCCTTTTAATGACAATTAAATTCAATTTCATAAAATTTAACTTTCTGGATAAGCTGGTGAATTTGTTACCAATCTTTATATTTTAATTTAAAGCATAAATAGAGATATCATCACAATGAATCATGTATTTTCAGACAGCAGGGAAATAGAGCCATTGAGCTCTAGTATTAGTATATTTCTGAAATATATAGATAGCATTCAAATTTCAAACAGGGCAGCAAGAGGGCAGACGATAAACCTGAAACAGAGTTGAGATATATTGTCCTTGAAATTTAACATAATTACCCAGTGACCCGGCCGTTTTTTAGCGGACCCGGCCGGGTTGGCCGAGTCAGCAATGACCCGGCCGAGTCATTGAGTGACTTCGGCCGGGTCATTGCTGACTCGGCCGACCGTTCCGTTTTTTGACCGAGTCAATTCCCAAGCCATCGACCCGGAACGACTCGGCCGGGTTGGTTCTGACCCGGCCGGTTTGTAAAACATTGGTATATATGAGTCCAAGAAGAGAGATGAAATACAAATCGTGCAAGAATGCATGGCAACAATACGCTGAATGTGCTCTCTCAAATGAAGGTATAAGGTGGGAGAACTCGAAGTCTCAACCAACGGTCGTTTCAGGATGACCACCAACACTGGAATGCTTAGTGCAGTGCTCGTAACTCTTCCGAATCTGGCAAGAAGTTGCTAGTCTTATGTTAGAGGAAGTGTCCCTAATGTTCTAAAAAGGGAGACCATCAACCTGGAAAAAGGAGGTCTCAACCCGCATAAAAAGGGAGAACCTCAACCTTAAAAGGGAGGTCTCAAACAACGGTGGTTTAAGGCTGACCACCAACTCTGGAACGCTTAGTCCCGGAATGGTTTGAAATCTGGCTAGAAGCTGAAGTCTTATGTTAGAGGAAGTGCTCCCAATTCCAGTTTGAAAATGACCGTAAACTGAATCACGCTCTTCGAAACTTGTAGCTGATCATCAATTCCCCCTTATCAGATACAAGGTGAGAAGATGACATCATTGTTACTAAGGCTTGCTTGTACGTGCTTGATTAATAGGGCATTGTTTTAAGTTGAATGCCCAAGTAAAACTGGCGAAAGAATGCCCAAAGCCAACAAACTTTATCAACAATTACAAGAACCTCTGATGGATATTATCGCTTCACTACTCTGCAAAATCATCTTTTTAGCTGTTACATACTGGTTTTCAGGACCGAGGATTTTCTCGGCCTTTGGACATGATGTTGTTCCCCAAGCCAATTGTTGCCTTCTGTAAGACGAATCTAATCCCAACTGTCTTATCTCTGCATTTTTATTATCTACGATAATGACCTGATTCATGTTTAAGCCAACTCATAAGACCAACCAAACTCTCTACTATCTTCAAAGTCACAAGAAAAATTGGATGCATAAACAAGTAACTATTTTTTATTTTTATTTTTATAAAGCAGATTGCAGGTGGGAAAACTAGCTGCTGATGTCATTTCATTGATATGTGTATGAATACTCGCATAAACCAAAAATTAAATCCAAACATAATTCAAATCGATCCCTTCAGATGCTAAAACAATAACAAGAGAGCTTATATCCCTGTATAAAGATCTTAAGTTATATTATCTACTTTTAAACCAGCAGAATGTTCGGCTGTTGCACGTGCAGTATTCGATAATCTTCTCCAAGATCATCGACTGCAACACCACTGCCTTCTGCACCTCGAAAATCATGCCATCCATGCTCGAAGACGCAGTGTCCATCTTTATCATCTTCAGGCCATGGAGGAGAGGTGGAGGTATTCAAAGTTTGCCGGAGGTGTAAGAGTATCTGTAGTCGTCCTTCCAGATGCATCCTTGCATTGCCTGTGTCTTTTCAAACACACAAATGGCAAAGCTATGGTAGCTCTTTCTCCTTCAAAGCATTGGTCGTCGGCTTCTCCATCAGAGCGCGGCTTCATGAGTTCATCCTTTGCATTCTTTATATTATCCACACATGCCCAAGGCATGCCCATACATTCTTATTCTTTCAGTTTGATCTTCGGATCCACCTCCAACAATGACTCCCACCACTGCGGAGCACTCATTCAGTACTCCTATCTCGGTTCCTTTTGAAGCTGCCAGAGAACCCTCCGCTCTGGCCAATTCACCAAGCTCTCTCACAATTCTTTTCCCTTCCATGTGGAAGAGACCTCTGTCCAGAGTAATATGGGTGAATGCACGCTCAATGAGGGTGCCACTCGCCAGAACAATTATGGCTTCCCGACAGTTAGCATCCAGGTTGGTAGGAGCATCAACATTTTCTTCATACCCTGTAACTCACGATTTATTACAAAGATTGTTTTAACCATTGCGATGGTGCAGGCAGAAGGCATGGTGAAATTCTCCTCTTCTCCAATGATCTCAGTTGCTGCAATGCATAGAGCCGAAGGCATGAATTTTCTATCATCTGTTAATAGATACTCCCTCATTACTTACTGCAGTTTTCTCTGAGCTTCCTCTCGGGGAATCTTTGCAACTGCTTCACTTAACACCTTCCTCAAGGACGCGATCTTGTTATTGATAAACTCTTCCGTAGCCATAGCAGTTGATTTTGGCTGTTGCTTCAAAGAGAGGAAACTGCTTAACCTCTATCAAGTTTCAGCCCAACTCGCAGAGAGAATCAATTGTAAGAGAAAGGGTTTCTGGAGTGTGCGAAGCGGACAAAACGGATAAACAAGCTCAAAACTGGCACAAAAATTGACTGTCAGACCAGAGAATTACAGGCAGAGTAACGTCCATAATGGCATGTGTGAAGAATCTTGCAGGGCACGGCAAGGTTAGGTAAGGGAAATAATCATGCCGAGGATGCCTTGAATTTGTATAAAAACAAGACGAATCTCCAAAATAAGAGCAGAAGAGATGGCAGATGCAGAGCTGACTGGTTTTAGGAAGGAGGCAGAGCTGACACGCTAAAAACTCCCAGGTCTGGCTTGCTCTGATACCACTGTCGGAATTGCAACCAGCGATGAAAGATAAGCGTGAATTACTCTATTACTCAGATATATATTACGTATAAATGCAATATGTGACCGTTGGATTCATCTTCCAAGGTCTTTTGGACTCCCTTGACTATTCACATTCCACACCCGAAACCCTTAGCGGATTAGGTGTCCAACACTTAAGATTCCTGAATGAATAAATAGTGTCATCTTCTATTTTGCACTCTTACTTTTCAAATTTGAACGTGATATGAGATTTTGCAAATCTCATTGTCTGAAATGAAGGATATCTGTATGCTCATGTCATTTTGTTGTGCAAACTTTATGTTCTTTAGATGAATTCAATATTCTGTATGAAAATTCATGTTGCAGGAAGCATAAGACAGAAATAATGGAATACTTGCGTGCTGTATGGGCTGAAGACCGCAGTACAGAGTGGTCAATGTGGTTGGTACACTCTAAATTGGATATTCCACAACAGAATTCAGCAAATGGAGATGTTGAAGATAATACACAGTGCGTACTGGTTGCAGGAAAAGCAGTTTCAAAAAAACCTAATGAAGATGTAAGCTATATATGTCAGATGCGAATGAAAACTTTTGAAATGATTTTTTTCTCATCTCTTAATTACTTAGCGTTGTCATTGTATGGGAATAAGTTGGACAGATAATTGCAATGGCTTACAATTTCATATTTTGATTTACAAACTGTGGTTGTTACATCTTTGCTAGTGGTATAGATTTTGGTGTTGTAGAGGGCAACTGTGCCTGTTGCTATGTTCAGATATAAAAATTTCCCATCCTGTTTGATGCCTTGCTTTAACCTTGTTTGGTTCATTCCTGTAGCCTGCAGTGACTGCAGCTTCACGTGCTGACCTGCATCGAAAGAGCATTGAACAAATGAAGGTATACATTTGTCTTAGTCTATTTGGCATTATCAAGTTCAGAAATCTATAGATATGAGTAGTCGGTACAACTGCTAAAGATTTCAGTGTCTAAATAACTTTAGCTTTTGCAGATAAACACACATTACATTCAGGATTTGCAAATCTTTGGCAACATTACTCAGGTGCCAGTAATCTATGTTGAGCGCCTTATAGTTCCATGCCAGAAAGTAAGTAAATCTTGGGGATTTAATGGTGCTTTGGAGCAAGCAGGGACGTCCATTGTGCCAAAAACAGCAAGAGATAGATTGCCTTTAAAAGTGGCTGGTAACGAGCCAGGACGAAATGGACGGGCACTAAGGGTGGTGGTCTTTGTGCATGGATTTCAGGTGAGCTCAGTAACTGCAGATTGTACGGAGAATGCTCAGGCAATTGTACTTTCTGTCTGGATGAAGCATGGACTCATTTTCTTTGGATCGTTTATCCTTTTCTAGCCTTCTTTCTAAAAGTGTGGAAGTGTTTTAGATTGTCATTTGATTCTATGTTTGTGTCTGGAACAGTGTTGCAAAAAATGGTGATTTTTTACACTTATATTTTTTGAGGCCCTCAAGAAATCACCAACAAAAAACTGAGAGTTTGTTGACAATCTGTTGGAAAAAAATGCCCACTATGGTGAATTTGACTAAAGTCTTTGTCATTTTTCATCATCTTTTGTGCGATTTCAAGAGGGAGGAATGTTCCAGCATGTTTCAAAATGGCAAACTTGAAGTTCAACGTTTTCAGTTTATATGTAAATTTAAATGTAAATGTGATTATTTGATCTTCTTGTTAATTTATATTAAATTTAAATGAAGAAATGAATATATTTTGCATTTTTAATGCTTGCCATGTATTTCAATTTTCAAAATTGACAACCCTCCTTGAGTTATTCCTGAGTCTTGAGTTTTGCAATGCTAGTTTGGATTAAAGTGTCAGCTGTATAAAAATGTAAAGCTATAATGTTTCAGATCTCTATTTGAGTTGTACCACTTCTACTTATGTGAAAAACAGGAAATCACTACTGTTGTGCACGAAAACAAATATGTTGGCCACATTTCAGCTTCATTACTAGCATGATGGTTGTCTCATTTGACATGCACTTGCATTATTCGAGCTCAAGTTTACATGAGGGAGAGTGAGACAATGACTGGAACTTGTTGGGAAGAATATCATTTTATATGATAACTTGTGATGAGACGAGCCTTTTCTTTCATTGCATTTTACCATAGAGCATGACCATTGAAATGAAAAGTGGCATTTTGAATTACCTTTTCTTGATTTCAGCTGCATCAGGCAAGAAGGAAAAGGAGAGCATCTTGGGATGTATTCATTAAAATGCAAAAAATCCCTTCGTAAAGGGTGGCTGGTGCTGACTACCAGAAGTCCAAACTCGGGGGTAAATTAAATATACACCACTATATTCTCTCCCTGGATATACAAGATCAAGCAAAATTGGGCGGTAGCCACCAAACAAGTACAGTCCATAAATATGAGTCTTAGAAGTAAATACTCTAACCCATAGAATGTATTCATCAAAATGCAAAACATTCCTTCGTAAGGGGTGGCTAGTAGGTCACCACCACATATCCAAAATCAGGGGTAAATTCAGTAACCCCATTGTATCAGCTTATCCTAGAGTAACAAACTCAAGCGAAACTGGCCAGTGGCCACCAAACAATAGGGTCTATAAATACCATAGAACCTGTGAGTGACAGCCCCAAGGGACAAGGCAAAGATGAGTTTTATAAAAGAAAAACAATAAATATCTTGTGTGCCAAAAGCTGCAATAGCAAAAGAGAGCAGTGATTCATTGTCATTGGATTTTGAACCTGCGTTTTGCACAGATACTGTTGCCAAAATTTATTGGGAGTCAGTGTAAATATCTGTTTTCAGATGCCATATGCCAGAACATTTATAGAATTAGGGCATCAAATTTGTGAGACACCTATGTAGGTAGTTGCAGTCAATTTTATGCAGACCCTGTTGGCAGAATCACCTGAGATTGATGTAGACAACACATGAAAATCTGCTAATATCTAGCCATGACCTCATACAATGCTGGTCTCAGACATGATTCCTTGCAGATGCCAACAAGGGAGTAGCAAAGAGACGTGAATGTTGTTCATAGACACCCTGGATACAGAGAGACACCATTGCAGCAGAAAAGTGCTACTAACTTGCAGATTGAGGTGCTAGCCCAGGGTACACATGATGCTAGGGAAGGCACAGTTCAGATCAGAAGTCCAGACAAAATCACGGGGAGTAGCCTACCAGATGTGATATAGATTCAAAGAGAAAATATTTCTGCCTTTCTGATTTTCTAACATGGTATCAGAGCTAAGGTGAAAGAGGGAAGAAAAAGTTAGCCTGATGATCTAGTGAAAGGAGAATAAGGAGTTTTAAGGTCAGGTCTCAAGGAGTAGAAGATATCAATATGCCAAATTCAATGAAGGGAGAGAACAAATTAGAAGGAACCTCTAACTATAGGGCTTGGAAAAAAAGGATAGATCTTATTCGCGAAAAGAACTAAGTTTTGAATCTTGTTCAAGGAAAATCAAGAAGCCTACAGATGAATCAAGTGAAGCAGAGAAAGCAAAATTCAGAGAAACATAAATATTGGCTATGAACCTAATAGTGGATGGAGTTAAGGACAACCTAATCACATACATATCCAACATAGATTCCGCTCAAGAAATGTATGAGGCTCTTTCCAAACTTTTCACGATCAACAACATTGGTCAAATAGCAAGTCTCAAGAATGAATTAAGGACTATTAAGATAACAAAGCAAAGTTCAGAGAAACATGAATATTGGCTATGAACCTAATAGTGGATGGAGTTAAGGACAACCTAATCACATACATATCCAACATAAAGTCCACTCAAGAAATGTATGAGGCTCTTTCCAAACTTTTCACAATCAAGAACATTGGTCAAATAGCAAGTCTCAAGAATGAATTAAGGACTATTAAGATAATAAAAGATGACTTTGTGTCATCCTACTTTATAAGGATATCTAGAATTAGAGATGAACTCCAAGCAATAGATGAAGTTGTCCCAGAAAAGGAGCTCGTAATTGCTGCTCTTCTAGGACCACCAAAATCTTGGAGTGCCTTTGCATCAGGACTCGAGTAGAAGGGTACCGAGAAGCTCAAACCTCGCTTTTATGGGTCGTATTGAGTCACTTGCAAAGTTGGGGAGGTAGCATATGAGCTCAAGCTACCCCTGGGAAGTCGAGTGCACAACATTTTTCATGTGTCTTACCTGAAAAAGGTGCTGGGGCAACAGGTGACAACAGCTACAAAGCTACCCCCTATGGATGATGAGGGGCACTTAGTTTTGGAGCCAGAGGCTATTCTGGAAAACCGGGAGAGGTATTTGCGGAACAGGGTCATCAAGGAGTTTTTGATTAGATGAAGGAGCCTTCCAGATGAGGATGCCACTTGGGAAGGGGAGCAGATACTTCAGCATCCTTCATTACAGTTGCTTGAGGACAAACAATGTTTTGGTGGGGAGGGCTGTGATATTCCCACTTAACATTATTGCTAAGTGAAATATTAAATTTGGAAGGGGAATATTGAACCTCTAGTGGAGCATGGGGGCCACACATGGAGAATTGCGGCCCACATGGGAAGTATGCATGCATTGGAGGAAATTGAATGGGAGGAAATCGAGTTGGGACCACATGGGCACGTTGGAGGCATTTGGACAAAGAGGAAGGAAAGACACTCATTTTGGGATTCATTGATTTTTGGGAAAAAATGTCTTTGACATACCATGCTTGAGCTGAAGCCAAGTCTGCAAGTGCTGTTTAGCACACGAGTGTTTCTGAGCGGAAATCTCAACCCTTACTTTGGCGGACTTTGAGTGCCAGCCCAAGGAGGGAGTTCCATCCCTTTTAGTTCATTTTAGCAGTGGGGAGTGTGAGCTTGTGGAGAGGTTCGGCGGCGATAGTGTAGGGATTGTGCAATTCTTGGAGGAGGTATGCTTGGAGGTCGAGGAGTCAAGGGAGTTTGGGGTTGGGATTTGAGGAGGAGCCTAGGGGAGTATTTGTTTGGAGATTGCAGCCATTTTGAGGGCTTTTTGTAGCAGGTTTGACAAGTGGGTCGAATTACCCAGCAGTAGGGCCATAGAGGGAAAAGAGGGCCAAAATTCCAAGGTCAACCATCGGCCAATTCCTTTGTGGGTTATTTTGGGTATTTGGTGGAAAGTCCAAGGTTAAATTCTCATAATTTTCTGAGCACCGACGAGGCCCTAGCAATAGTCCTTCACAACCAGTACGTATTTTCTGGGCAGTTTAGCGTAGAGTCGGGAGAGAGAAGCAACAGACTTGAGGGGGACTTCTCATTATTCACTTGGGCTTTGCTAGCTTGCCTTGAGCAATCCTAGGTCCACACTTCCCAAGACCACATTGTACCCTCTTTATATTATAATAATAAAATGGCTCAACAACGTAGTTTTTGGTGCAAATTCATAGATTGATTTATATGTTTGCTTTTCTTGGTCTTTATGTCTATGTATGCTTTTTTATTTACTGTAAAAATGCCTTAGGAATATTACAAAACATCTCTAATGCCTATTCTGCTCAGCACAAGAATAAGGGAACCTTCAAGAAGTTCAAAGGACCAAACAAGAAGGTTGACCTATCCAAGATCGAATGTTAAAATTGTCACAAGGTGGGTTACTACGAAAATCAATGTCCGGAGAATCGAAGGAATAAGAAGAGAGATAGGGATCAAGCAAAAGTTACCGATGAAGCTCTGCTTATGAAGAACAATGTCTAAGAATCAGAAGTCAAGGACTTATACTACTAAGTCCGCTCTCTCTCACATATCCCTCTTTGTCTTCTATTTTTAGTTTTGAATTGTTTCCCTTTTGTTTATAGGTCTAGCATGTCTTGTTAGAACATTTTTAAATTATTTTGATAAGTTTGTAGGTATCCCTCAAAAGGATTGGGTTAAGAGGGAGCCTCCACCATTTTACCAAAATATAAGTATCCTATTCTTTGTTTCATCAATTCATATTTGGTTTCCTCTCCACATTAGGACTTGTTTATATTAGATGCTAATAACCCTTCTCTTTATATTGTCCTTGGTTAGGAAAGCTTGCTGAATGCTTAAGGGTCATGGAGGAGACTTCAAAGGATACACTTAAAGCATGGATGAAGTTCTGCCCTTTAAGAATTAATGTCCTACAAGGCTTGTTAAGGAACAACTCAAGGTATGTCTTAGACTATAAGCTTTGTTATAAAGTTCTCTTCGTGTAAAAGGTACGATCATTCTTCTTTTGAAATTTGCTTTACATTACTGACGTCGTT
>APFE031172300.1:50854-86406 GCA_000404065.3 Pinus taeda | reverse complement strand
TTGTAACATAGTTTAGAGGCATGTAGCCGCCACATCTCTTCTCAGAGTTAAGCTACCATCGCCCTAGCTGGTTTATTCCATTTCTGTTTGTAAGCATATTTCAGTATTTTACATTAATGAAATGAAGTATTATTTCCGCTGCATCTCTGTATTTTTGGTTATCTTTGTATTTTATTGCGTTCCTGTTTAAATCTAGATAAGTGGTATTAGAGCGGTATGCTCTTTCTCTGTTTTTCTTTGCATGTCTCGAACGAGGTTAGGATATAAGGATTTAGGGCTTGAACTGGTCGAACCTTTGCAAGACCAACCTCGCAAATCCTGACGACCTCCCATGGCGAATGAAAAGAAAGATGAGGGGGTAGGAGATCCTATCAAAATATTGCTCGAAGAAGCCCTCAAGCAACAAAGGAACGTGGTGATGGACAACTTTGCCCAAATCCTTCAGCGGCTACCCAGAGGTGATGCATCGGCTTCCAACAGCTACTCTGGAAACACCACACCATTTAAGGTACAAGTTAATTTTGAAATCCCCATATTTGAGCATAAAATAGATGCAGATGTCATACATAAAGGGTTAAATCTACTAGAAGGGTATTTTTCTATTCATGAGTTTCCAGCCAACAAAAGACTACTTTCGCTCTTCTCAAAGCTTCCCCCCACGACAAGGACTGGTGGGAAACCTACTGCAAGCAGAAGAATGAAAGTACGAACTCACTGTTGTCAGCCGCATCCACTTGGAATTCATTCTGAGATGCCATCAAGGAGCAGTACTACCCTGTCAAAATCTATGAGGACAAATACATAAAGTGGGCCACACTGCAGTAGGGAAGGGACCAAGATGTGCCAGAGTTCACAAACATTTTTCATACCCCTTGCACACAGTTGGGTATCAAGGAATCTGAGCTGCATTTGGTACTCAAATACTGCGACTATCTACACAGGTACATCCAAGATGAGATGGAGTTCTTGAACATCTCCTCACTCGGCATGATGTACCGATACGCTGTCAAAATCGAGCAAAAGTTTAAACAAAAGAAGTGAGACATTGGATCTGCAAATCTGAAGAACCAAGGACAAATCCAAGGTGGGGGTGACCCAAGACAACCCGTCAAAGCCGCAAGAAAAGAACAACACCAGGAAGTCAAAGAAGGACACGGGAAAGTGGTGTGAGTTCCATAAAAGCCCCACTCACAACACAAGTGAGTGCCAGACCAAGCAGTCGATGGTGGCTGAGTTGAATGCTTCTGAATCAGACGCATGTTCTGAGCCTGAGTCATAACTCGACAAGGAGAATGACAAAGGGAAGCAAATCATTGATGCGGAGCCCAACACCACTATTGCCACTACCAAGGTCCAGAAGAAAGAGCCTGAAGATCCAGAGGAGGGGGAGCATCTTTTCCACTCACAAATGTAGGTGAAGGGTTTGCCGCTGCAACTTATTATTGATAGTGAGAGCCAAAAGAACCTCATTTCAGCAGAGGTAGTGAAGCGGTTGGGCCTATCGACTACACCACACCTGTAGCCATATCGTATCGAGTGGCTTCACCAAGGATGAGATCTCTGAGTCTGCCAGTAGTGCCACCTTCCTTACAGCATCAAGCCCTTCACAGATAAGGTATTGTGTGATGTTGCACCCCTTGATGTTTGTGATGTATTATTAGGTCAACCATACTTGTGGAGGTGACATGCTGTGTATGAATCAAGGCCTCGCGTTGTCATTATTTCTTTGGGTAATTAATTATACAGGATACCAGAGGCAGCCCAACCTACTGCCACCTCTTTGATCACTACTAAGAAATGTAGTAAGATCATCTCAAAGACTAGGAAATTTATTTTATGTCTGGTCTGCTCCTAAAGTAAGGGGAAGATCATCGCCACATCCATGACCCCCACGAAGGGTTCCTCCACGCAGTAGTAGCAATACATGGATACGGTCATGATAGAACACAAGAACAACTTCTCCTCACCCATAAGGGTACCACACAAGTTTCAAGTGGGTGACAAAGTCTAGTTGCATCTGCAGAAAGAACGCCTTATAAGAGCCCATCAGAAGCTCAAACCACTTTGACATGGTCCTTTCACCATTACCAAGGTTGTGGGAAACAATTATTTGGAGTACAACATTCCCCCATTCCTTCACTTGCACTGATTGTTCAATGTGGACAGCCCTCGACCATGCTTCCCACCATCACTAGACACATCAGAGATTGCAAAACAGCTCACCAAGGACCAAGTTCAGCAGATGGAGGAACTCAACGCAATGGGGACCATTGCTTCCTAAGGGAGGAGGAATGATAGATTTGGATGTTGGTGGCCACCCACCTATTCCACTTGGACACCCACAACTTCCTCTTTTAGTTTTTCAATTTCCTTAATTGTAGCACAATTTACTATTTTTAGTAGTTTTTCGAGTCCTGAACTTCCAGAGCCATTTTGAGGCCCTAAATGACGTTTTTGGGAAATTTGGGAGAAAAATGAGTCTTTTGCTTGATGTTTCTCTTCCAAAAGTTGTATTCCTCGGATATATCTTTCTAATGAGATATTGTACGCATCAAACGGAGATCGTATGCCAAAGTTACGACCCTGGGAAGTTGATGTACAAATTTACCCAGACGGGGCCCACAATTTGGCATTTCATCTCCTAGGGTTAGATTTTTGGATGTTTAGGGTTTTCCATTGTTTCTCAACAATAAATAGTCCTTTGAGCCTCATTGTAACATAGTTTAGAGGCTTTTATCCACCACATCTCTTCTGAGAGATAAGCTACCATCGCCCTAGTTGGTTTATTTCCATTTCTGTTTGCAAGCATATTTCAATATTTTACATTAATGAAATGAAGTATTATCTCCACCGTATCTCTGTATTTTTGGTTATCTCTTTACTTTATTGCGTTCCTGTTTAAATCTTGATCAGAACCCAACAAGGAGAATGACAAAGGGAAGCAAATCATTGACGCGGAGCCCAGCGCCACTGTTGCCACCACCAAGGTCAAGAAGAATGAGCCCGAAGATCCAGAGGAGGGGGAGAGTCTTTTCCGCTCACAGACATGGGTGAAGGGTTCACCGCTGCAATTCATTGTTGACAGTGTTAGCCAAAAGAACCTCATTTCAGCAGAGGTAGTGAAGCAATTGGACCTACCGACTACACCACACCCGCAGCCTTACAGTATCAGGTGGCTTCACCAAGGACGAGATCCCCAAGTTCGCTAGCAGTGTCTCTTTCCCTAAAACATCAAACCCTTCACAGATGAGGTATTGTGTGATGTTGCACCCCTTGATGTTTGTGATGTATTATTAGTCCAACCATACTTGTGAAGGCGACATGCTTTGTATGAGTCAAGGCCTAGTGCTGTCATTATTTCTTTGGGTAATTCACTATACAGTGTACCAGAGGTAGCCCCACCTACCACCACCTATTTGATCACTACAAAGAAATGCAATAAGATCATCTCAAAGACTAGGAAATTTATTTTCTGTCTGATTCCCTCCCAAAGTAGGGGGAAGATCGTCGCCACATCCATGACCCCCATGAAGGTTTCCTCCACGTAGCAGTAACAGCAAAGGGACACGGTCATGACAGGACACAGGAACAACTTCTCCTCACCCATTGCGGTACCACACAAGTTTCAAGTGGGCAACAAAGTCTGGTTGCATCTGTAGAAAGAACACCTTACAAGAGCCCATCAGAAACTTAGACCACTCCGACATGGTCCTTACACCATCACCAAGGTTTTGGGAAACAATGCTTTTGAGCACAAAATTCCCCCATTCCTTCACTTGCACCAAGTGTTCAATGTGGACCACCCTCGACCATGCTTCCTACCATCACTAGACACATCAGAGATTGCAGAACAACTCACCAGGGACCAAGTTCAGCATATGGAGGAACTCACTGCAATGGGGACCATTGCTTCCTAGGGGGGGGAATGATCCAGGTGGATGTTGGTGGCCACCCACCTATCCCACTTGGACCCCCACAACTACCTCTTTCAGTTTTTTAGTTTCCTTAATTGTATCACAATTTACTATTTTTAGCAGTTTTTTGGGTCCTCAACTTCCAGAGCCGTTTTGAGGCCCTAAACGACGTTTTTTTGGAAATATGGGAGCAACATCGATCCATGGACCTATGTTTCTTTCCCAAATTTGTAGTCTGCAGATAGATATTTCTAACGAGCTATTGTGCGCATCATCGTATGACAAAGTTACGACCCCGGGAAGTTGATGTACCAATTTACCCAAACGGGGCCCACAATTTGGCGTTTCATCTCCTAGGGTTAGGTTTTTGGATGTTTATGGTTTTCCATTGTTTCTTAAAAATAAATAGGCATTCGAGCCTCATTGTAACATAGTTCAAAGGCATGTAGCCGCCACGTCTCTTCTTAGAGATAAGCTACCATCGCCCTAGCTAGTTTATTTCCATTTCTGTTTGTAAGCATATTTCAGTATTTTATATTAATAAAATGAAGTATTATTTCCACTGCATCTCTGTATTTTTTGTTATCTATGTACTTTATTGCATCCCTGTTTAAATCTGGATCAGTGGTATCAGAGCGGTCTTCTCTTTCTCTGTTTTTCTTTGCATGTCCCCAACGAGGTCAGGATATAAGGAGTTAGGGCTTGAACTAGTCGAACCTTTGCAAGACCAGCCTCGCAAATCTTGATGGCCTCCCATGGCGGAGGAAAATAAATATGAGGGGACAAAAGATCCAATCAAAATCTTGCTCGAATAAGTCCTCAAGCGATAAAGGAACACGATGATGGACAATTTTGTCTAGATCCTCTAGCGGCTACCTAGAGGTGACGCATTGGCTTCCAACAGATACTCTGGAAACACCACACCCTTTAAGGTACAAGTTAATTTTGAAATCCCCATCTTCGAGGGTAAAATAGACACAGATGCCATAGATAAATGGTTAAATCTGCTAGAAGGGTATTTTTCTGTTCATGATTTTTCCAGCCAACAAAATATTACTTTCGCTCTTCTCAAAGCCACCCCCCATGTCAAGGACTGGTGGGATACCTATTGCGAGCAAAAGGATGAAAGTACGAACTCACTGTTTTTAGCCGCACCCACTTGGAATTCATTCTGGGATGCCATCAAGGAGTAGTACTACCTTGTCAAAAGCTATGAGGACAAATACATAAAGTGGACCACGCTGCAGCAAGGAAGGGACCAATATGTGTCGGAGTTCACAAACACAGGAAAGCGGTGTGAGTTCCATAAGAGACCCACTCACAACATGAGTGTCAGACCAAGCAGTCATTGGTGGCCGAGTTGAAGGCTTCCGAATCAGATGCATGTTCCAACCCTAAGTCAGAACCCGACAAGAGGAATGACAAAGGGAAGCAAATCATTGATGCGGAGCCTAGTGCCACTATTGCCACCGCTAAGGTCTAGAAGAATGAGCCCGAAGATCTAGAGGAGGGGGAGCGTATTTTCCACTCAAATATGTGGGTGAAGGGTTCGCCGCTGCAATTCATTGTTGACAATGGGAGCCAAAAGAACCTCATTTCAACAAAGGTAGTGAAACGGTTGGGCCTACCGACTACATCACTTCCACATCCGTATAGTATCAGGTGGCTTCACCAAGGAGGAGATCTCTGAGTCCACGAGCAATGTCACTTTCCCTATAGCATCAAGCCCTTCACAAATGAGGTATTATGTGACGCTGCACCCATTCATGTTTGTGATGTATTATTAGGCCAACGATACTTGTGGAGGTGATATGCTGTGTATGAGTCAATGCCTCATGCTGTCATTATTTATTTGGGTAATTCATTATATAGTGCACCGGAGGTAGGCCCACCTACCACCACCTCTTTGATCACTGCTAAGAAATGCAGTAAGATCATCTCATAGACTAGGAAATTTGTTTTTTGTCTTGTCCGCTCCCAAAGTAAGGGGAAGATCGTCGCCACATCCATGACCCCCATGAAGGGTTCCTCCACACAGCAGTAGCAGAAAAGGGATACGGTCATGACAGAACACAGGAACAACTTCTCCTCACCCACAGGGTTACCACACAAGTTTCAAGTGGGTGACAAAGTCTGGTTGCATCTACAGAGAGAATGTCTTACAAGAGCCCATCAAAAGCTCAGACCACTCCGACATGGTCCTTATACCATTACCAAGGCTGTGGTAAACAATGCTTTGGAGCACAAAATTCCCCCATTCCTTACCTTGCACCGATTGTTCAATGTGGACAACCCTCGACCATGCTTCCCACCATCACTAGATACATCAAAGATTGCAGAACATCTCACTAGGGACCAAGTTCAACCGATGGAGGAACTAAAAGCAATGGGGACCATTGCTTCCTAAGGGAGGAGGAATGATATAGGTGGATGTTGGTGGCCACCCACCTATCCCACTTGGACCCCCACAACTGCCTCTTTTAGTTTTTCAGTTTCCTTAATTGTATCACAATTTACTATTTTTAGTAGTTTTTCGGGTCCTGAACTTCTGGAGCCGTTTTGAGGCCCTAAATGACATTTTTTGGGAAATATGGGATCAACATGGGTCAATGGACCGATGTTTCTCTTCCCAAAGTTGTAATCCTTGGATAGATCTTTTTAACGAGCTATTTTGTGTGTCCAACGGAGATCATATGTCAACGTTACGGCCCCGGGAAGTTGATGTACCTATTTCCCCAAACGAGGCCCACAATTTGGCGTTTCATCTCCTAGGGTTAGGTTTTTGGATGTTTAGGGTTTTCCATTGTTTCTCAATAATAAATAGGCCTTCGAGCCACATTGTAACATAGCTCAGAGGCATGTATCTGCCACATCTCTTGTCAGAGATAATCTACCATCGCCCCAGCTGGTTTATTTCCATTTTTGTTTGTAAGCATATTTCAGTATTTTACATTAATGAAATGAAGTATTATTCCCGCTGCATCTCTGTATTTTTGGTTATCTCTATACTTTATTGCATTCCTGTTTAAGTCGAGATCATTGACACAAGACAAGGAACTCTACCCAGATTCCTTGTTTCATTTTTTAACGAGATTTACACAAGACAAGGAACTATGCTCTGATTCCTTGTTTCATTTTTTAACGAGCTTGACATAAGACAAGGAACTTTGCTCATAATTCTTTGTTTTATTTTTTAACTAGCTTGACACAAGAGAAAGAACCATGCTCATATTCCTTGATCATGACCCCTAAGAGGTCATGACTTCCAAGAGGTTCTCATCAGATGGGAGAACAATGCTCTGGAAGGGACATGTAGCAAGGAATCCATTAGAGAGATCTAGCTCCAATGCCCCCAGTACATAATGTACAACATCACGGAATTGATCATCAGTTGATGTAGGCATGGAATGGGTTGCCACATAATTGACCTGTGGCGGGGAAGATACCATTGGGACAAAAGGACCATTTAGGGGATATGGTTGATTGGAACAATAGCTCCCATGTCATAAACATAGTCACGCCCAAGAAGTAAATTGTAATTTAAAGGGCCTGGGACTACCATCACATTGAGATAAACAATTTTTCCTCCCAAAGTAATACGCAACTGAGGAAGTATAGCTAACAATTGATTGGTTCCTCTGTTAAAAGCCAATAGATTCTAGGTAACAGGCACAAGTGGCAGTGAACCGGGCACTTTCCAAGCAGTGGAGGAAAGGATACTCACATATGCACCTTCATCTATAATAGTGCCAGGTACAATCATATTACAAACCTGTACTATGATCTTAAAAGGCACATAAGAAGGAAGACGACATCCTACTAGTCGATTCCAATCAAAGGAAGTGACCAAAATACTTGGAGGGGATACCATAAGAACGAGAAAATTACCCCCTTGAGTTACGAGAGTGGGAGGATTTTCATCATGTCTTTATGGAACAGAAGGATTGCCCCCAAGCTCATTGAAATCTGCAGAAATGAAAAGAACCTGGGTGGTATTGTATTCTCTCTCTTCGGGAAAGGTACGATTAACTAAAGGTGAAATCAGGTCAACTGTTTCCTCGTCTTGTGATTGGTCTGGTACAGACTCACGACATTCACATTCAGAGAGAGTGGGTTCAACTGACGGTTGATTTTGGTCAGTCACTTTATCAACTAGTGAAGGATTTAGGGAGAGTCTCCTGTAACCAGATGGAAGTCACTGTGGAGAAGCAGGACAGTTATCCAACACTTTTTTGGCTTCTTCCAGATAGGGACAAAGGTGAACGGGTTGATTCCCTTCACATAACCTACAGGGAAACTTTACTTTACCCTTCTTTCCATGAACTTTACTATCACTATTTGATGGTGTGTCACCAGCATGATCTCCAGAAGTTGATGACATAAGACGATGTGAACGAGAATACCATTCTTCTAAGATCTGAGGAATATCAGGAAAATTTTGAAGAAGATGGTCTCCCGTACAAAGTTTGCATGGATATCAAACTTTGTGAGGCTTATCAGACGATTTCTCATCAAAATTTGCATTCAAAGCAATGGTTGCTTGGTTGCCCCCCTACCAAATTTTCTTCTTCTTCATCTTCTTCCATTTATTCTTCATCTTATCCACCTGGTTACTAATGTCAATACTTTCACTAGGCAAAGAGGAAGAAGGGGAGGAAGAAAAAATCGAGCAAGAAGGCAAAGTGTCAACTTTAGGATCAACTAGAGGTTGATTTTGTCTAGTTGGAGGAGTACTCAATTGCAGAGAAATCATGACATTTTGAACCAAGGAGGTTAGAAACAACCATACTCACAAGCCAATGGTAAATCTTGGAAGGGACAATGTAGCCATATAAGGAGAACCAATATTTCCGAAAGGAGGAAAAGGACTAGGATTCCCATCAAAAGAATTCCTTGGTCGGTGCACTTCGGAGTTGTTGACATATGTCTCAACCTAAATCAACTAAGGAGTGAGCATGGAGGATGTTATCCATGGTCAATTAATTTTATTTTAATCAAAATAACATAGCAAAACAAAAGAGGGATAATCTAGGAAAAAGGATTACCAAGCAACTGTGAATTGAAATACACTGCATCAGTAAACCAAGGACTTAACATATGTGCAGGCAATCTCCCCAAATGTTGTGTTCAGTGTATCACAGTGTATAAGGTGGCCGACTCGGTTACCTAAGGATGGATAGAAACCTAATGTAGTCCTCCCATATATACCCAAAAGTACATGGAGGCCCAATCCATGATAGCGTTGTCTAATGCAAAACTGCACATTTAGAGAATTCCTTTATACTTTACGTACTGTAACACCTCCCTATATACCAAAAGGTACGTGGACGAGCTATGATATACTTACATATGTGGAATGAGGTATCACACTCAAAATGTATCGCAGATAAGTTAGCAACAACTGCTATGTTTAACGACGTCAAAACACGTCTCTAGCCTAGACCTCTAAATGTTATGCGTTAAGTTACAATGCTCCATTAGGTTAATTGAGATAACTTTTAAGTTGATCTTCTTAGGAATTTGCTTTTCAAGGTTCACGACACGATGTATGTTTGCAATTCCTGGAATGCAACTAACATGAGAAGCATTCTTTCATTCAATTAACAATGAAAATTGTAGCTAGTAGGGATAGAGAAATCAAATTCTTTTAATCAAAGAACAAAGAACACATCTAATGCAATTTCCATAAACTATTCCTATGAGCACACACAAACTCTATCAATGCACAATGCAAGTTTTTCTTTTCAATTCCCTTAATGTTGAGATGAACAAAAGGAAATTAATGCACATACAATCAATCAATCTTTTTGCAAGAATGAAGATTTTACGACAATTCCTTTTCGAAAGAAATGAATACATTTACGACACTTTCTTTTGAACAAAGATTAATCGACTATAAACTAACTTTGACAATGAATTGATAGTGATAAAGAAACATTAAACAATCAAGGAGAAAGTAGGGCTAGGAGAGGAAACACAAATTGGTTTCATAAGTACAAGAATCATTGATCATTCAATAATAGAAACATAAGGAAATTTGGGAAAAATCAAGTCAAAGATGAGATTTTTGACCTAAGGAGGGTCGGCGTAGCCCTGAATGGGAGATAATGTGCTTCAAATCACTATCCTCAAGCCAAGGGTGCTCTGCATCACTCTGTCTCTTGACCAAACCTATGTTGGTGCCAAAGAGGCCATCCTAGGGGCCTACAAGCACAATTTTTACCAAAAAACACTTCAAGAAAGGCTGAAACAAGATCAATGGAAGCAATTAAAGTCTACTAGGGTGTACTAGGATGAAGGTAAACTACCTGGAATGATGATTGTTCCCCAGTGGAGTCACCAATTTATTATGTGGAATTTTTCATATACAGATAAATACAATTTCCCTAGGTGGGTAGCTACACTTAGAACAACATATTTAAAGTGCTTAACCTTTTTCTATAGAAGATAAATAAGACAAGGGACCTAGTTTTTATCTTTCGATTTCCCTTTGTCTTGTTTGTATGGCTCCTACCACTTCTTCCCGAACTTAATCAGCTCGACAAGTACTTGCAATCATAAACAAAGGACAAAAACCAATCAAAGCAAGAGATCTATCTAATATAAGAAAATGGAATTGAAAGCATTTACACATATAATCATCATAAATAAAGAAAAGAATATGGGAAAAGGTGTAAACAACTTTATTAAGTAGAAGGAAGAATTACAACCATGAAGTCCGAACCAATTTCACTCTTCCATTTTGGGTTCCAACCAACATCACATCAAAATAAAAACACTCTGGCAACATAACAACACTTGCTTACAATCTCAAACCTCACACCAACAATATCTCCTTACAAATTCTCAAAGTCTAGCCCCTGATCACTTAGATGAGTGCTCAATTTATAGGAAAATGGAGGAGGTTTGGTCATAAATGAGGGTATTGAATGGCCTTCCAAACTTAGAGTTAGTTTCCATGGAGGAAGGGATGAGAGGATAGGAGGTTACTTAACTCATTCCCTATCCAATGTTGAGCTCATAAGAGATAATAACTGTGGTAATATTCTAGAAGGCTCCAGAAGATAAGAATATTCCCAGAACCCTATGTGGATTTCGCTCCATATCGCCCAACGCAGGTCAAAGTGGGTCTAGGAGCTCTGAAATGCACCCTGACATGGGCCTACCTGCATTGAAGCGCACTTACCCCTATGCAAGGTTGTGCTGGTGTTATAGACATATTTGGGCATTGCAACTCCAATCACATATGTCCATAAAACAAGGGCTTATAAACCCCTAAAAGTGTTGTTTCATACCCTAAAGGAACAAGGTCAACTGATTACATCACTTCCTAGAAGTTCTCCCTGAAAAACTGCTCAGAACTGGTCAAAACTAGACCATACAGACTACTCCATGCTAAGGGTGTGATGCATCTCACTTGCAGCACACAAAGGGTGTGATGCATACTGAAAAGCCCTTCTATAGGGTGTGATGAGTGAGAGGAGACAAATGGCAGAGGCAGTTTGCTAGGTGGAAGCCCAAAGAATCTTCTAGAAACTACTCATTTGACACTTGCCTCTCTAAATTCACCTAGGGATGAGTAAGAGATCATGAAATATCCAAGTGGAACCAAGAACTATCAGAGAAATGACACTAATCAAAATCCCAGAAGCTAACTTACCCCCTTGTAATTATATATATATATGTATCCCTCATCCTAGAGATCCAAGGGCTGGAATTTTGTATTTTGTAAGTGCTATTGGTTTCTCTGTAAAGCATTGTATTGTTGGGTGATCTAGTATTTTCATGAGGTGAAGAGGGCTTTCATGCTGGGAGGATGGTGCTAGATTAGACAGCTGGGTTGTAATCCTCTCTTCTACTACTTCTATCAGTAAAGCTATTTGAGTTTTCCTCCATATACTTGTATATTTCTGAATCTTGTGTTTGTGTATGCATTTATATGGTTAATGTACATCTGATCCTATATTGTTTATGGTTATAGATCTCTATGCTTTGATGGTATTTCACTGCTTTGACTCTACAGGTGTTCTTTGAAGCGGGACAAGTGAGAAAGGAGTGGCGAAAGCTCTATCAAGGGAGAGAGAAAACAAGCAAGGAGCCAAGCGAAAGACTGAGGTTGGTACTCTCTGCTTCTCTCTCATCTATCTCTCATAAAGGAAAACACAAGTTGCTTTGGTTTGTTTGCTTCTAAGATAGCTACCCGTCTTAGTGGGACTAGTAGCTCTGAATGGACACTAGTTTTCCCGTAAAGAAAATGGTGACTCCATTGGGGAGCGAACAGTTTGCTTGTTTATCCTCGTTGTTTTCTTTATAAACTACAAACGGAGCCTAAAGTTAAGCCAGCTAGTCTTTGAACTACTTTTGCTATGCAACTGCAAAGTAGATCAACGCTACTTCAGTCAATATTTGGGTTGTTTTATGAACTGAACATCTGACTTGAAAACATCCTAAGACCCCTAGTGGTAGCTCAATAACCTCATTAGATCAGCCCCTATACTTTGTGTTTACTGCCTATCATAAGCTAAGCCTAAATCCCTGAACTTAGCTGCAAACTGTGAGTGACAACCAAGCTCAGTATCATCCCTGGACCATCTCATTGTCTCTCATTGGAAATCTGGATGCATCGCACCTCCCGTGTGCTGCAGGTGGGATGCATCCATGTTTCCCTTAAGGACAGATACGATGATTGAGTGAGACTGTTTCTGCCTCTAGATTTTGGTTTTTTCTTCATTGTTTTTAGCTATTCAGTAGTTTTGATATCTATGATCAGTATATCACTGTTGAAACCTTCTTCCTTTACATTATTCAACCTCCATTGATAAGGGATTGTGAATGTTTTTAATGTATTTTTCATCATTTATAGTCCTCCTTTGCGAATATAGCTTAATCGAACTATCATCTTTTGATTTGAAAGTGTCGCAACTGTCGTTTTCAGTCAAGAAAAAGAGTGTCGTAAAGTATTCCTATTTTAGATAGTCGATTACACTTTTGCCATTGAATTTGATTTGAGTTATCAATTCTTTGAAGTGTCGAAAATAGTTTTCCTTTCGAAATTGGAAGTGTCGTCTTAGTATTCCTTTCGTTTTTTGAAAAGAAATTGTTAAAGTGTCGCTTTGAGGAAAAGTAGTTTAGATCTATACTTAGTTTTCTTTTTGTCATTCTCACATTAAGGAAACTGAAAAACAAATACATGCATGTGAATTTGCTTTTAGACTACATGCAGAAATTGATTTAGGAAAAGTGCATTTAATGTGTGCTCTCTGCTTTATGTTGAAAGAATTTTACTCTTCTTTCCTTAGTAACTAGGATTTTCATTGCTAAAAGAAAATAAACAACTGTTTATCATCTTAGATTGCATATTTAGGAATTGTATATCTACATCACACGGTGAACCTTGAAAGGCAAACTTCTTAAGAAATATCAACTATAAAATAAACCTCAATGAACATAAAAACGCTTTGGAACCTAACGCACAACATCTAGAAGTCTATGCTAGAGACGTATTCCGGCGTCGTAAATCCTGGTAACTATCGTTTTCATTGTAGGTTGGATGATTCCTCCTCTTTGATATGACAAGTGCCAGTATGGGCTTGTGTTCCCACATACCGTCAAGTATATATTGGGAGACCACAATAGGCTATATCCTTTATCCTTAGGAATTCATGTCTATCACCCTAACGATCGCAATGCACTGAACACAACATTAGGGAAGATTGACTACCGTACGTAAAAGTATATTGCAGTTTTGCAATTGGTTTGGTAATCCCTCTGTCTAGATTTCCAGAGTAGTCACTTTCATTCCTTTTCAGACTCCTTAAAATAAAAGGTCCATCTGAGCACTTGTCACTTCAGGCTCATTAAAAATCAAATGCAACTAGAGTCATCTTTAGCTTTTTCTCGACTCCTAAAATTGAAAAAGCAAGTTGTGTCAAAGCGTCATAAAATTCATTTAAATCAGAATAACATTTTCCCCTTTTAATTTTGAGTTGACCAATAATCCACAACCATGGAAGAAATTCAATCAAAACCTCGTCGTTTGCGGAGACTAACGAGTCAACCGTCTTTGACTCTAGAAACGAAACCATTCTAGGCCAAGCGATCTCGTTTAACTAGGTCGAAGTCTCCTGGTTTATTTGAAACTTGTGTTTCAACATCATCAGAGACTCCGGTTACTCCAATTATTTCTGGTATCCCTACCTCTACAGAAGAAGTTCTGCAATTACAATAGGACATTAGAACTGATCCTAGTGTAACGATAAACACTTCTATTCCTGAACTAGCTCCATATAGGGCTGATTCAGAAGGTGTCACCCCTCCAACATCTATCGCTGCAGAGTCTATACCTTCTTCAGCACCAAAAATATTCTATGGACCTAACAGTCTACCTATTCCAATTGGAATGAATTCGATAGAAGAGATTGTGGAGGATCTTCCATCTAGTACTCCATTGCATTTTGGAACTGGGATCCACCTATATCCTTCTACTACAAAAGTTAGTCACCCTTCACCGCAAGTTATTGTAGAATCGCTAGGAAATATTTTGGATAGACTCGATATGTCTGAACAACCATTGACATCTAGGATTGTGTCATCTAATACAACAGTAACATAACTTCCTGCTACTACTTCGACAATGTTCGCCAGTTTACCATCTCTCAACCGCTAGATGCAGTCCACCCAGGGACTGTTTCAACATCATGGTCTGTTCCTATTTGTTTGTCCAGAATCTTATCTGGAATATCTTGTGTTGAGTTTCAACAAATTGATCCTTCAAAACAGTATCAATTTGGGTAATCCAATCTCCAAAGACCATTTTACCATTTAAACGTTGGATTGCCTCCATATGGGGGGCAGTATGCCTTTTCATTATTCCCTTCGGGAGAGAAACCATATGAGAGTTCACAACAAAATTCGGGTCTAGCTGGAATTACATCCAGTGGTCGGGTGCCAATACTGCCTCAACAACCAAGAGTTGTATATTCAATGCAACAAAATCAACCTATGTTGAACATTCCCACTACACTGGCTATTGTGACGGTGTCGCAAGTACAAGCGCTACTTGTTGTATGTCAACCTCAAATATCTCAGGTCGTAATACAACAGCCTCTTGTCTCCGCGGCTCAATCACAACCGCCAATTGGTGGCTCCTTAACTGAAGCGACTCAAGCTCAAATGGGTACTATCACCCCTCATATTTGCCAAACATCCAATATTATACAACATAAAATGGTCTCACAGCCATGGCTGGTGCAATATCAACAACCGCAATTCCAACAAGCTTACCGAGGACCTGAGAAACAAAGCTTTGCAGGTAATGGGTAGCCGTACATTCAAAATGGTTATCAATAATCATATTATAATGGTTATGCCCATCAACCTTATCAAAGTTATCAGCATCAAATACATTATGCTGGTATGCAAAGACCCACTGCTCAGGCGATCCCATCTTATCCTGGGTATGCTTCGTCAAACCTGAATCAACAGTTTCCTTTTGTAGCAAATTTAGAATTACCAGATCTGAATTGGCTAACAAATGATCCAATTGCTTACGTCCCTTGGTGGCTGGCGATTCCTCATAAACTTCCGTCAGATATTCCTAAATTCAATGGAAATCCAGCTGAAGATCCATCGAATCATGTGATGACCTTTCATCTATGGTGCTCGTCCAACACCCTCAATGATGATTCGATTAGGCTTCACCTTTTTTAGAGAAAATTCACTGGTCTGATAGCGAAATGGTACATCGAATTGCCTAGAGCTTCATTTGATAACTGCAGTGCCCTTGCCACCACCTTTTTAACCCATTTTCAGTTACCCATAAGGTACAAAACAGGAACGGAGCTTCTTACCAATTTTAAGCAAACGGCAGCCACTCACATATCTGATCATATTCATGAGTGGCAGCACCATCATTGAATGGTAAATACATATGTTCCTAATCATCTCCTAGCTAAATGGTTTATTAAGTCATTGTTACCTTCTATTACAGAAGATGTGGCTAAGGGAGGAGTCATCACTAAAGAGCAAGTCATTGCTCATGCACAATATCTAGACTTGATCTATACTCGGTCTGGCACGCTCTATGACAAAATTCCTGATGCTCCTAGGCCAGAGTTTTCTATTCCTCCTCCTCCTAAATCAAACAGGGACTCTCATGCCAACGACGACATGATTGGCACCTCAAGTACGCAAACCACAAAGGCTACATCTAGTAAAGCCCTTGCAATTTCCAGTAAAAAAGCAAATGACAAACTTCCTGCCTTAGAAGTTAATGTTGTGTCAACCAACAAAGGCAAACAACTGAAGCAACCAAGGGGAAAGAAGAAAGGGAAAAGAAAAAAGAAGAAACAAGATGATTCATCTCCTGAAAAATCTTTTGAAAACCCTTCTAGGCAAAAGAAACCTAGTCAGCCATGTCTCATATGCGATGAGGACCATTAAACAAGAGATTGTCCACATAAAGCTGAGATTAAGAAGTTCTTTAAGAGTTCAAAAACCTCAGCAATATTGACTGATCCGTTTCTAAACCTAGAAACCAATATGGTTGCTAGCGACAATGCTTCCCCATCCCAAGTGCTTATGTTGTCCATTTTGAAGCAGCAAAATGATGCTTTGATATCGACAAGGAATAAAGTTTACGGGAATCCACAGCTGTCGAACAACAAGTTGCAGATCAACCTAGTGGTTCGACAACAACTTCAACCAAAGTTGTGCCACCCATCATTCCTGAACTAACAATAAAGCCACCAAAGGGAGTAGTACACAAATTGACATTTAATCCTCATGCTCAAGCAGCACAGAATTATAATATAGTAGAGGATCTGGCCCAATCGCCATCTGCTATGTCGACACTTGAAGTACTGCAAAATTTCCTCTCCCAAAAGCAGGCTCTATTATCAACAATAGGTGGGATTGACCTAGTGGATTCTAAACTTGTGGCCTTTAATCATAAAGGATATGAATCTCAGTTACCAACTCAACTCGCTTTCCTCATTCAAGTGCAAGCCCTCAATAAAACTATTCATCAAACAATTATTGATGAGGGGGCATCTACATGCATTATGTCAATGAGTTGCTGGAAAACTTTAGGCTCACCACCCTTGTTAAGATCATCAATGACATTAAAAGCATTCGATGGATGAACATACACCCTGTACGGAATTTTAAATAAATTGCAAGTTGAACTGGGGGGAAAGACAGTAGAAATTGATGTCAAAGTGATCAATGGAAACCTCGATTATAACATCCTACTGGGAAGGCCCTGGATTTATGCTACGGTTGTTGTTGTGTCAACTTATTTTAGAAAGACTGCATTTCCCTTCCAAGGAGGAATTACAATCGTTGACCAACAAACCTTCCTCCCAAACAGTTCACAAATTATGGGAAGCATTCCAATTATCCATGGAAGCTCTCAATCGCTTCAAAATATCAGAGTAGGCCTCCTAAAAGACCCTACCTTAATGGGTACTTTTTCCCTACCGCCTCCGACAAACCTGGCGGAAGTGACCACGGTGGAAACTTGCAATATGATATCTTCTATATCTACAAGGATTCAGAATATTTCCAAAAATTTTGTTAGCATGGATCATCACCAGGTATTACCTCCAAGCCCAATAGAAATATGTAGCAACCAATTTTCTCGGCCTGGGCGGCAAACCCAAATCAACGCTCATCGAGTGTTTGGATAGATAGATCTAAAGAATATGGTAGCTCTTCAGATCCTTGGTCGCATGTGCATTATACAGATGAAGGAATCATTTAGTCAATGATGATAGGAGAGGCACCATGAGAGGATTACCACCATCGTTCTCATCTTTCGGATTACCACAAAGATTATTCTAGCGACCTTAATCATCCTTCAGTTTTTTATTTTCTATCAAATACTGTAAATATGGTGGATTCCGAGAGAAATATGTCCAATATTGAAGAAACTATCACCATAAATATCTGGACCAAACCTAATGTTGTAGAGAATATTCATGTCGGCAAATCTTGTTCTTCTTCATAACTAGAAATATATTGCGCTCTCTTTTGTGAATTTAGAGATGTCTTTGCATGGTCATATGAAGAGATGCTAGGCATTGACTCAAGCATCATTGAACACGAAATCAAGATGTATCCAAATGTCAAACCAGTACGACAATGGCTTCGGCAGGTACACCCGAAGAAAGCCGCTGCCATCAAGGCAAAAGTTGAAAAACTCTTACATGTTGGTTTCATTTACCCGGTTCCTCTAACTGATTGGATATCGAATATTGTTCCTGTGATGAAAAAGAAAGGAACGATTAGAGTGTGCGTTGATTACAAGGATGTAAACAAGCTTGTCCAAAGGACAACTATCCTACACTCTTCATCGACCAGATAATTGATGAATGTGCCGGATGCGAAATATTTTCATTCATGGATGGATTTTCCGGGTATAATCAAATAAATATCCGCCAAAAGGACCAGTCGAAGACTGCATTTATATTTCTGTGGGGCACATTCACGTACCATAAACTACCTTTCAGTTTAAAGAACGCAGGGGAAAATTTTCAGAGGGCTATGAATTATGCCATCCACGACATCAAGAACATCGTTCAACCATATCTCAACGATCTACCGGCTCATTTGCGAAAGTGGACTAATCATCCACAGCATTTGAGAGCTATATTTCTACGTTGCTGACACTACAAGATACGACTCAATCCACACAAGTGTGTGTTTTGTGTCAAGTCTGGTCATTTACTTGGTTTCGTAGTTTCTAAAAATGGAATTCGACTTGACCCATGTAAGGTTCAGGCAATCATCGATATGCCTCCACCTTCAAATTTGCTTCAAATTCAGAAACTCCAAGGGAAATCAAACTTTCTTAGGAGATTCATTCCAAATTACGCCAAACTTGCTAAAGGTTATACACATCTTTTGGAAAAGGAAGTGCCCTTTAATTGGGATCAGGTTATGCATGCTTCCTTCGATGCTCTAAAGGAATCCCTAATAAAAGCATCATTAATGTACGCTCCTGACTATCAAAATGACTTTAACCTATATCTAGCTACAATAGATACGACCATTGCAATGGTTTTAGTTCAATAAGACAATGGAATCGATCATCCTATCTATTATTTAAGTCGAAACTTAAATGATACAGAAAGCAAGTACTCCTATGTTGAAAAGCTGGCTCTTGTAGTTGTTCAAGCAATACAAAGATTTTGACACTATATCCTCTTTCGCAAAACTACCATTTTGTCAGATTGCAACCCTATGACTTACATTCTGTCGCGTCAGTTACTTGGGGGAAAATATTCAAAATGGATAGCCATTTTGCAAGAGTTTGATCTGGAATTCGTAAAATCCAAATCAAAGAAACCTTTGGTTTTTGCAAAGTTACTATGCGACTTCCCATTATCGTCCAATGATTCAACATCCAAAACATCAATTGTGGATGAATCTTTGTTTCTAATATCGTCGAGTGATCTGTGGTATGGAGATATAATCATCTATCTCCAAACCCAAACATATAGGCCTAATACCTCTTGCTCAGAACAGCGACATACTCGATACCAAGAAAAAGACTACATGATCGTCGGTGATACACTTTACCATCGCGGTATCGATACAGTTCTATGAAGGTGCCTCACCCATGAGGAAGCCAAAAAAGTCCTGAATGATTTTCATTCAAGCGCATGTTCATGGCATCAATCTGGTTATGCTACGGCACAAAAGATCTTATGAGCAGGCTACTTCTGGCCAATAATGTTCAAATATTGCATAATTGCGGTGAAAAGTTCCCATGCTTGTCAAATCTTCGATCGTAAAACCAGAATACCACCCACACCTCTACATCTAGTAGTTGTTGTTGGGCCATTCGCCAAATCGGGCATAGATTTCATGACATGTAACCCCACCTCGTCCGGGAGGCATGGGTATATCATAGTCGCAGTTGACTATTTTACAAAATGGGTTGAGGCGATGCCTACATTAAACAACAACGGTGGAATGGATGCTCTTTTCTTTTTCAATTATGTAGTCTCTAGATTCGGTGTTCCACAGGCTATAGTCACAGATCATGGATCGCATTTCTGCAATCACATGATGGTTGAACTGGCTACCAAGTTAGGACTGTCCCATGACAGTTCTACTCCATATTATCCACAAGCTAACGGACAAGTTGAAGCCATCAACAAAGTCCTGAAGCGCATGCTGCAAAGGATGATTGGAGTCCACAAATGGAGTTGGCACCTAATCCTGTACTCAGCCTTGTGGGCATACCAGACATCGGTAGAAAATGCAACGAGATTTACACCCTTTCAGCTAGTGTATGGCCTAGAAGCGGTCTTACCGGTTTAGTGTGAAATTTCATCTCTCAAGCTCGCAGTCGACCTTCTCCCTGGAACTTCAGAGGAAGAGGTTCGTTTCTTGGAATTAATCCAACTGGATGAAACGCATTGTGATGCCACCTTGGCTAATGAAGCTCATAAGAAATGAGTCAAGGTAAAATTTGACAAGACTGTCAAGCCCCATGTCTTCTCATAAAGTGACCTAATCTTACTCTACGATCATGAATCCGATAAATTGGGAGCAGGTAAGTTCCAATCATTGTGGATGGGTCCCTACATTGTTAAGTGTGTATTAGCAAAAGGAGCCTATGAGCTAATAGATTACGATGGGATTCCACTATCGCAACCCCGAAATGGGTTGTATCTTAAGCGTTACTATGCTTGACTAAGTGTAGTAATCTCTTCATATGCTTTTGTTACGTTTTTGTTTTCATCAAGAGTGATCGTTTTGGTTAGGTAATCCACTTTTTCATTTGTTTCAAATGTAAAACCTATTGGAATCATTTGTTGGATACACCGACGGAGCTAGTCTTAGTATGCGCAACCTATCTTCTGCAGCCTGGGCCATTTTTGATCCAAGCGGCGAGTTAGTGGGTTTCAGAGGGGTATGTATTGGTCGGTCAACGAACAACATCGCTGAGTATAGCTCACTGATAGAGCTTCTCTCTAATTCCATCACACATGGCATACACCGACTTGTTGTTAGGCTAGACTCACAACTCATCATCCTACAGCTTACTGGCATCTATTCCGTTCGGAATCCAACTATCTATCGTATGTTCCTAAGGGTCAGGATTTTGGAAAGGTAGTTTGGTTCTATTCAATATTAACACATTTCCATAAACTTAAACACATTAACTGATTCACTAGCAAATTATGCGTTAGAGAGACATTTGCAGCATTTATAAAAGAAAAGCATTTCATCAACATTTGCATCAGGATCATATAACTTAACCAAAATAAAGCTCTAAAAATCAAAAATAAATACAACTGTTTATAGTTTTTACAAAATGTTCTGTGTCAGGACAAAATCGGTCAACAACCCAAAAACCCAAAAATGCAGGAAGGCACCCTAGACTAATGGTGCTGGTGATAACAAGTCACTGCCTGTGCGATCATACATAGTAGCCTAGTCCATCGAGTCGGCACACCAGTAGTATGGCGCTGTAATCTCAGAGGTAACTCGTCAGTCCTCACATCTGGAATACCAAGGGTGAGGCCCTCGATCTGATCCTACAATACTACAAGGGTCTCGGCTACGTCCAAATTGTGAAGGATAGCCCTCCCTTCAACCTCTCCTGCTAGAACGATAGCTGCTACCCTCGGGCGCACTGCTGGTCGCACTGGTCCAATATCTGCACGAATATACGAGTTTGATTAGTCTTGATAACATGTAAAAAACATAAGAACATTCTAAAAACAATAAATAAAGATATAGTTAAATCTTTTTACCTATAACACCCCACTGCTCGCCAGCCAGCAGCACCAAATCTGGGTCGCCCCGGAAATCTATCCCAACATATGGATATTCGGCATAAACCATATGTTGATGGTTGAACCACTTGAAGAAGGCATCAAATAATGAAATCTGCAACTGACCAGCATGTCTAGCTATAATATCAACCCATCTCTACATCCGTGGCTCTATTGGTGCTGGCAGTCTGAGTGAAATGCACTGTGGCTGCATCAATGGGATCTTCTCCAAGGCGAAAACAGTCAGAATAAAACCATAACCAAAGTTTTTGGATCTTCTGTTCTTCACCTTGGTAAGTTGTTATTTTATAAATGGAAGTACTACATCACACTAGTTGAATACCTTTAGTTCAAGGCATTCCAAGGCATACTGCATATAGGACCTATTGGCCAAGTGGAGAGCCGCGCTACTAGAAAATCTAGTAAAGGTGAATAAGATAGTCCTTAAGGACCAGTCAGTGACATCTCAAATATTGATCTTGCCGTCCCTGTTCGGCTAAGATCCATCTCTACAGTATCGAAGAATGTAATCCCTCATGGATTCATCCCCATGGGCAGATCCTAATAGTGAGAGAGGGGCACCACGCCTCGATAAACTGGTCAAGAAGTAGATATCCTCAACAGTCAAAGGGATGGATTTACCTCTAATCTGGAACACTTGGTTGGTAGGATCCCATGCATCGAGAAGATATTGCAACAAATTGATTTGTTGCCTCATGCTGGATATGCAGAAGAACTTGAGCAAGCCATAGTTTCGCAACGCAGTAACCGTACCCAGATCATGTAAGGCAATCATATCCTCTTCTTCATGCTCGCGTCCATGCCATGTAATGACCATCTTAATTCGATGAATCTCTGAAAAATAAACAAGAGAAGAATTAGGATCCTGATTTGGGCAAAACAAGCAAAATTTCCATGAAAAACAGTGCATAAACTTTCCTCCTTAGCTGTATACTAGGTGGGATGCATACTGACTGACCAATGGCCAACTTAGTATGCATCGCACCTTTTGATGTATACTAGGTGTGATGGGGAGAGAACGAAATGTTCAAACCCCTGGGGCCCAGAAAAACAGGACATCGTGCTCAAAATCAGAAAAGGAAAGAATGCAATTGAAGAGCTCAGGGTTAGCTCCTACCTGGTCCAGACAGTGTCGAAAATAGTCCACAGAATCTCCCGGAATCAGCTGATGAAAATCAAGGGGTAAAACACCTCCATAGCTCCAACAATCCAAAATTTGAATGAAATGGTAAAAATGGGAGGTAAAAACTACTTTTATGTTACTATTCACATAATTCAAGTAAGATATTGGTATTTAACTCATTTTCAAGCATGTATTTACATTTCTAATCAGTTTGATGGAGCAATTGAATAGGTAGTATGACTGTCAAGAGAACATAGTGTTAATGGTGAATTGAACATCTCTGACTATTATCACGAGCAGGTTTACGCGAAGTTCAAGCTCGTTAAAAAATAAACCCAGCAATGAGCATATGTTCCCTTAGAGTTCAAGCTCATTAAAAAATGAACCCACCTTCGGTAAATAACCTTTGTGATCGCATTACTATCAGCTTTTGAGCCTTGGTCATGTTCTTACCATCACCTCCACTTTTTTAGTCGATCATATGCCTCCACTTGATTGTTTACCCTTTTGAGGAACAACTGCGATGAGTGATTCTGTTAGCCACCTTCTTTACACTGCCATGATTGAAAAGTTCCAAACTTACCTAGAACCAGCTTCTACCCGAAAATATCACTCGTTCCTCAAAAAACAAGTCTCCTTTAAACCCTTTTCAGACTCATTAAATATGAAAAGATTGTTGAGCATTCCAGCTCGTTAAAGTGTTTGTAAATAACGAGTTGTCTTTAAAAAAATTTCGGACTTGTTAAATATGAAAATATTGTCGAGCATTCCAACTCGTTAAAGTGTTTGGAAGTAACGAGTCTCTTTTAAGCTCTTTTTAGACTTGTAAAATATAAAAAGATTGTCGAGCAAATGGCCTCTCCAACTCGTTAAAGTGATTGGAAGTGCCATCCCTCCTCTATATTTTAATCTTTTTGGATTTGAGGGATCATTACACAAAAAGATCGAGCGCTTGTCTTTTTTGGCTCGTTAAAGTGATCGGAAAAGTCATCCCTTTTGTATTATTTTATACTTTTTCAAACTTAAGGGATTATACTATAAAAAAGGATAATTGGAGTTTCCTTTCTGTCTCTTTTCAAACTTTCTAAAACTGAAAAGGACCGAGTTATCTTTGTCCTTAAACTCGTTAAAACAATAGCGACAAACTTTTCCATATGGACAAGAGCGAGTTTCACTGTTGCTAGGCTCACTAAAACTTAGTGACAAGTTTGCCCGAAGGGAAAATTATAGAACAAGCATATGTTATCCTCCTTAAGCTTGACAAAAATAAAGAGGTACTGGTCAGAAATGACTGGGGAAAAATTGGGAAGAAAACTTGAAGAACTTTATTGGTAGCAGGTTGCTCTTGAACATAACACTTTCACTCCATCACCATGATTGAGTCGGGTTGGGTTATTCCATTCACTGGTCATATCACCATTGGTCCTCCATATCATCCATTTTTGGGGTTAACGCTACCAATCCATTTCAGTGTCGCTGATATGTTCAAGAGAAGTCGCTCAAGGAATTCACCAACCCAGCTAACGCCTCATCTGCTGCAATACCTTCATGCTCCATTTTTCATGACCGCCACCCTGAACCTTGTATCATCAGATTGTTTTCACCTCCACAAAATCATTTGCTCCATTTCGTGTCATAGATGTGTGATTCATTAAGGCCCTCCTACGACGGGTCACTTCTTGTCAACATCAGCTCATTATCCGAGAAGTTGACCTAGAAACAACCCTTTTAGTACTTTGAAGCTTGCATGCCTCAATGGGAAGTTTCTCACTTTCGGCGACAGGTTTACATCAATGGCCTTCGACCGAAATATTTTGCATGATGTTTGATATCGACTCATGTATTCACACCACGTGAATTGTACTGCAGTACCTTGAGGGTCATTATCATTATCGGTGATTTCTCTCGTGCCTGTTAACAACTTACATCATTGATTGGTAATTAGGCGATGTCTTTCCATGTTCGACATCAAAACATATTTTCACATGGATCGACTTGTACTTCGGGTGAAGATTGAACGAGTTTGAAGATCCCGAATCTAATTTCATCCATCTAGGCTACGATATATTCAGGAAAATAAAGACATCAAGTGTACTCCATAGTTTCACAGATAATCATCCTAAGGGATGATGGCTCTACCAGAATCATCAGTCTGCCACACAAACGATTGTCTGTCCTATGTACATGAAAATGAATTTATAAAGCTGAGCATGGGAATGCTCACCTTATCTAGATCATGAAAATATTAGGAAGATAATGTATTGTATTGTATCTAATTACAGGTCACATTCCAGTTCGAAAGACCTTGGATCCTCATGATAAAGCATTTCACCCGACATCAGAAGATTTACGACCTCATGCTTTAGGGGGAAACTGTTATAGACATATTTGGGCACTGCAACCCCAATCACATATCTCCATAAAATAAGCGCTTCTAAACCCCTAAAAGTGTTATTTCATACCCTAAAGGAACAAGGTCAACTAATTACATCATTTCCTAGAATTTCTCCCTAAAAAAATGCTCAGAACTAGTCAAAATTGGACCATACAGACTGCTCCATGCTAAGGGTGCGATGCATCTCACTTGCAGCACACAAAGGGTGTGATGCATACTAAAAATCCCTTCTGTAGTGTGTGATGAGCGAGAGCAGACAAATGGCAAAGGCAATTTTCTAGGTGGAAATCAAGAGAATCTTCTAGAAACTACTCATTTGACACTTGCCTCTTTGAATTCACCCAGGGATGAGTAAGAGATCATGAAATCTCCAAGTGGAAGAAAGAACTATCAAAGAAATGACACTAATCAAAATCCCAGAAGCTGACTCACCCCCCTACAAATATCTATATATGGATCCCTCATCCTAGAGATCCAAGGGCTGGAATTTTGTATTTTGTAAGGAAGTGTTGTTGGTTCCTCGGTAAAGCATTGTATTGTTGGGTGATCTAGTCTTTTCATGAGGTGAATATGGATTTCATGTTGGAAGGATGGCGCTGGATTAGACATCTGGGTGGTAATCCTCTCTTCTACTACTTCTATCAATAAAGCTATTTGAGTTTTCCACCATATACTTGTATATTTCTGAATCTTGTGTTTGTGTATGCATTTATATGGTTAAGGTACATCTAATCCTATATTGTTTATGGTTATATATCACTATGCTTTGATGGTATTTCGTTGCTTTGACTCTATAGGTGTTCTTTGAAGCGGGACAAGTGAGAAAGGAGTGGTGAAAGCTCTATCAAGGGAGAGAGGAAACAAGCAAGGAGCCAAGCGAAAGACTGAGGTTGGTACTCTCTGCTTCTCTCTCATCTATCTCTCATAAAGGAAAACACAAGTTGCTTTGGTTTGTTTGTTTCTAAGATAGCTACCCATCTTAGTGGGACTAGCAACTCTGAATGGACACTAGTTTTCCCATAAACAGCTAGTCCCTCAAGAAGGAATTTCTGGAGGGATTTAGGCCAAGAAACTCTTAGGGAAGGAGGCATTCAAAGTGATGACCTGTCTAGGGCATGTAGCAACTAAATTTGGGTTTGATGAGCCCTAAAATTACTAAACTGAATGATGGGAGTGATGTGCCCAAATGGATCTGTAACACTGTGCCCCCAATCATGTGGAACCTTAAGAATTGGTTTAGTGTGTTGCTAAAGAAATAACCCCCATATTTTGATGGAGATGTTCAAATGCTTCTCGGGGAAGAGGTTTGGTGAAAATATCTTCAATATGTTCCTTTGTATTGATATATTCCAACTTGATGTTTCGTTCAACCACCTCACGGAGAAAATGATACTTGATTAGTATATGTTTGGTTTTTGAGTGCATCACTAGATTTTTACTGAGACTGATAGCGCTTGTGTTATCACAATGGATGGTGATTGGTTGTTTAGTTTCTATATTGACATCCTTCAAAGCTTCCTTCATCCATATTATTTGTTTACAATAGTCAGTTGCGGCTATATATTCGTCTTCAACTAGAGAGGGAGATATAGATTATTGTTTTTTGTTGAGCCAAGCTACCACACAATCTGCCATAAAAAATGTATTTCTACTGGTGCTTTTACGATCATCCATGCTTCTAGCGCAATCAGCATCAGTATAAGTTGTCACTATAGTATTTGTGCTTTTAGGATACCAAAGAGCAAAGTCAGGGGTTCCTTTCAAGTATCTAAGAATTCATTTCACAGCCAACATTTGGGATTGCTTAAGAGCTGAATGAAATCTTCCCACAATTTACACTACTTGCATAATGTCAGGCCTTGTAGAATTTAAGTATAAGAGAGCTCCAACTATTGACCCGTACAGAGTTTCATCTACTGGGGGGAATCATCACCTTTGCTTAGTTTGCAGTTTGTGGTCATCGGTGTGCTCATAGGTGCACATTCTTCCATTCCATATTTTTTAAGAATATATTTAATATATTTTGTTTGAGAGATAAACATGTCTGTTGTGGTTTGTGATACTTGTAGTCCAAGGAATTAGGATAGCTCACCAATCATAGAAATTTCAAATTATTTTGACATATTTTTAGCAAACTCATGGCTCATTTCATCATCATTTCTAGCAAAAATCGTATCATCAAAATATAGAAGTGATTAGTAATTTATCCTCATCCATCTTCATGTTAAGATTACTTCCTGCCACCCCCTTTTTGATTTTTTTTTGTTGTAGATAGTTATCCAATCTTGTGTACCACACTCTGGGAGCTTGTTTCAAACCGTATAATGCCTTTTTCAACTTACATACAAAGTCTTTTCCTTCTTCTAGATCAAAACCTTTTGGTTTCTCCATGTAGACTTCTTGCTTGAGTTCACCATTCAGAAATGTCGATTTTACATCCATTTGATAGACTTTGAATCCTTTTGAGCATGCAAATGCCAAGAACATCCTTATAGCTTCCATACGAGCTACTGGTGCAAAGGTTTCTTCAAAATCGATTCCTTCAATTTGTGAATAACCTTTATAGACAAGCCTTGCCTTATTTCTGATGATTTTTCCATTTTCATTCATTTTGTTTTTGAACACCCACTTAGTTCCAATTATATTTTTATCCTTTGGATGTTATACCAGCTCCCATGTCTCATTTTGCTCAATCTGAGGCATTTCTTCTTCCATGGCATCCACCCAATGAGGATTGTTACTTGCTTGGGAAAAAGTTTCCGGTTCTATCATAGATGGGAGAGCAACATCATTTCTCTTTGGTGTACTTGTCATCCTTCTTCAGGTTTGTATTCCTTCATCTACATTGCCAATAAGTTGCTTTTCCAGGTGATTCTTTTGGAGGAATTTCACTGTTAAAAGAGTTTGAGATGATTCTTTTTGTTTTTGTTTTTCTTGATATTTTACTTCCTTTTTAGGTTCTTCTTCACTTTCTTCAATAAAGGGATCAACTTCATGATCTTCAATTTTCTTTTTTGGAAGTTATTCATCAATCTTCACATCAATACTTTCCACTATTTTCCATAGTCAATTATTATAGCATTTGTAAGCTTTTCTTCTGGTAGAATATCCAATAAATATTACTTCGTCAACCCGAGAATCAAATTTTCCTAGTGAGTCATCATTGATCTTTATGAAGCATTCTCTTCCAAAAATCCTGAAGTATTTTACTGAAGCAAGTCTTCCTTTCCATAATTCATAAGGAGTCTTCTCATTATTTGATCTTAGTTGAGTTCGATTCAACGTATAAACTGTTGTCCTAATTGCTTACTTCCAAAATTTTGGATGCAAGTCAGCTACTAGTAACATAGTTCTCATCATTTCTTGAATAGTTCAGTTTCTCCCTTCAACTACCCCATTTTTCTTAGGTGTTCTAGCAGTGAAGAGATCTCTTTCGATTCAATGTTCTTTACAGAATTCATCAAATTCTTTTGATGTGAATTCTCCTCCTCTATCCATTCTAAGACATTTAATTTTGGAATCCTTTTCATTCTCTACAAGAGCTTTAAGATTCTTAAAACATTCAAATGCTTCAGATTTATATTTTATGAAATATACCTACATCATTCTAGCATAGTCATCAACAAATAAAGCAAAATACCTTTATCCTTGGAGTGTTGGAGTTCTGGTTGGCCCATATAAATCTACATGAATGATCTCTAGAGGTTTTGATGTTGAGAACTCCTTATTCTTATGGTTGGTTCTAGTTTGCTTGCCATGTTGCCATGGGCCACATACAGCTTGATCTAGTTTGGACATATTTGGAATGTCCCTTACTACATTGATTTTGTTGATGTTGATTAAGTTATCAAAAATTGTATGCCCTAGTCGTTTATTCCACAACCAACTTAGATAACATTTATCTTCTTGAATTTTGTTCAGAATGTAGACGTCATCTGATGTTCTAACTCCTTTCCCCACAAGTTCTCCTAAGGAAGAGTTCCTTATTTCTCAATTTTTAGTGTTGAAGACAACATTATGAGCTTGATCATATATTTGGCTAACACTCAAGAGATTGTGTTTGAGCCCATCTACCAGAAAAGCATTTTGAGCTTTTCCTTTTCCATTAATAAGGGTGACAGATCCTTTTCTAGTAATTTTGGCAGACCCACTCCCAAAGGATACATTTCATTCCATTTTGTTTAATGAGACAAACTTCCTTTTATCACCTGTCATATGTCTGGAGCACCCACTGTCCACAAACCAAAGATTTTCTTTATTGTGAGCACATAAAGCTAGACCACATTTATCCATATTGGGAATTTCATCTTTTTCTACTTTTGAGGGGGAAATTTTGTTCGCTATGTCCATTATCATAACATAATGAGAAAATTGGATCAAATCTGGCCAAAGGATCAAACAAGTTGAAACTATTGATTTTTCCTTTCCATTTGAGACTGCATGGCTTGCTTGTGGGATTCTTCAATCTTGGTGCTTCATTATTATAAGCCATGCAATTTTTAGCTTGATGACCAAAAATTTTACAATAATAACACTGTCCAAGAAAGATAGTTTGGTACCTGTTATAATAGCCATGATTTGAATAAACCTTCTTCCTTGGATTTTCTCTTTCTTCATTCTTTGGATTTGAGTCAGGCCTTTAATGAAATGATTTTTCTTCTTTTGGATTTCAGCAAAGCACGTCGACATAGCTTCTTGTATTATCCTTGGCACTTGATGAAAACCGATCCTAGGCTTGTCACTTGGAGATTTCTGGGTGTTGACAATGTGATCAAGTGTTTGAGAACTTTGCCAAATTGTTTTGATTTGTTCCACTTCCTTTTTTAGAGATACTATTTCAGCTTCATGTCTTTCACATATAATGTCCTCCCTTCTTTTAGCTTCCTCTTTGTATGTTTTAAGAGAGATAACCTTCTTTTGTAACTCCTCATTTTCCTCGATGGTACTTATCAGTAATTCATTTGTATCTTCTTCATTTTCCTGTCTTGTTTCATCATCTTCAGTGAATGCCATAAATAGTATTTCCTTTCTTCCAGCATAGTCATTCTCTTCATCTGATTCATCATTACTTTCTTTGTGATGGAAGATATCTTTGGATGGTTTCTTCTTGATGACCACATATTGATCCTCATTAGATTCATCTTGTTTAGAGAGGAAATTCTTCTCAGTAAATCCTTTATTTTTGTGTATCCTTCCTTCATCATTATCACTGTCATGCTTATGAGGACATTTTGCAGCGTAATAACCTATTCGTCCACAATTGAAACAAATAAGAGGATGCTTACCTTTTAGCTTGGGTCCTTTCTTTAGTCTTCATAAAAATTGTGCCAATTCAGATTCAACATCGGAGTCATCATTGTTGGTATTCCATCCTTATCCCTTTTTGATTTTGAGGCCTTGAATGTTGCCTCTTTGGAGGTTGGGAATTCTTTTCTCATCTCATATGCAGTGAGGATTCCATGAAGTTCATCCATTTTGAGAGTGTCTAGTTCCTTCATTTCTTCTATAGCACTTATTTTGAAGTCAAATATATTAGGGAGAGATCTTAAAGCCTTTTGAAAAACAATGCTTTCTTCAATCTTTTCTCCCAATCCTTTAAGAGAGTTGACTACTTCAGCTACTCAGAGGAAGTATGATGCAATATCTTCTTCATCATCCATTTTCAAACTTTTGAACTACCTCCTATGAGTTTGAAGCTTTGCCTTCTTAACCTTGGAGTCCCCATCATATAAGATAACTAGTTTATCACATACCTTTTTGGCCGAGTCACAATTCAAGACTTTCATAAACTCAGAATCAGTAATTCCGCTGGTAATGGAATTTAGAGCTTTGGCATTGGAAATGTATGCTTTCCTTTCATCTTGATCAGTAGGTAGAGTGGGAGGGGCATTGTACCCATTCAGAATAGTGTTCCAGACTTCAGCTTCAAGGTACATTAAGTAGTAATACATTCTCTTTTTCCAAAAGCCAAAATTAGTACCATCGAACAAGGGAAGCCTTCCTGCTATCATTTCTTGACTCTTCATTGTAACTAAGAATCCTTCTTCCAGTTGTGAGGATGATTCTGAAGAAGCTGGCTCTGATACCAATTTTTGGAAATACTGAGAAGGGGGTGAATCAATATTTCTTTTCAATTGTTATTATTACCAGTTTAGATTCTTTACAATTTTAATCAAATAAATTATTTTACTAAATATAGAAAAAGATTGAATACAATATCTAATGAGTTTTTCCAAGCACCAACTTGGACTTTGATGAGGCTCCAAACTGTAGGGCTCCGACCCTATCTTACCAAGGCACCAACATTGAATTTAGGAGAACCAACTCCAAGGACACCAATCCTTCCAATTCTGAGGCACCAACCCCAAGGGCTCTGATCCTATAGAATTATTCTTTCAAGAAATGCTTGAATGTAATATACTCCTTCCAAGGACTTATTTACAAAATCTTGTCCTTGTAGTCTTTGCAATAGTTTGTGTCTGTGCTATGGCTTCACTTGGGGTCCGAACCTTCCAAGCTGAATCAGTTCAAAATATTTCCCTCTTGCTCTGTCTTCTACTTCCTTCTTCACTCAAACTTTGGCTTCTACTCCACCTTCATCGTCTCCTAGACCTTCATCTTCCTCTGTTTCTTCAAGTTCACAAGTTGTGAACTTCTTTAATTCTTCTTTGTGTCGATGCCCAATCAATCCTTAAGGTGAGGTTTTATAATTTGTATTTATACAGGTTTCCCCAATACTCAAAAGACACGTTCATTTGAAAGGAGAGGTCGAATTATGGATATTGATCCAATTAATCATAAAATTGTTTTATTTATGGAATATTTCATAGGAGAGATCATACCCAAAGAGGTCCCACGTCCACGTCATTAATCACAGCAACTTTCGAAGGTCCTACAATTGAAACTCTTAACATCAATGATGTAACATGGCTGATATGCATACTTCCGATGAAACGGATGCGATATAATATTAAACCATCGTCAATAGATCCATCAAGTCCAGAGCTAATATCCCAATTGGCCATTGGGTTTACAAGAATTATCGCGATCGGTAGTCAGGTTCACAAGTCTTATCGCAATCAGTGATTCGATGGTGAAAACCCTTATGATTTGTGTAACTTTCCCAATACCTGGACGTGACATTAAATAAAGGTATATTCTATGGAGGTTTCAGGTCCACGTATTATATCGCAATCGGTGTTTTTACATCCCTTTGAAACTTGCGATTACTGCGGATGCGATATTTTATTAAGTCATGCTATAATGGTGCAGCAGGTTAGCATATTATATCGCAATCAATGGATTTGTATGTGACAAGGTTTTAATGTTAGAGATATGGTAGATGCGATATTTTTTAGGGTGTGTTGTAATGGGACCATCGGGTATATAACTCATATCAAATCGAGGGTTTGAGAAATTTTTAGATAACTTAATATAATAGAACCACCGATAAGATTTATGCCGATATTATATGATGTCGAAAGGGTTCCCATGGTTTATTACTTCCTCTAATATGGCTCTTACTCTTGGCATATGTGATAGATATGCATTGTCTTGGCTCGTTTCTCCTGTGGTTTCTCTTTACTCCAATGACTTCTGATACACTACTCTGATAACTCTTCTTTTGATAGCTCTTCTTTGTTGGCTTTCGATGAACTCTTCCTGCTCCTGTTACTTCACGGATCTGCTTTGCTTGGCTTCACATCATTATTTACTATCCACAATATTTCCATATTGACATCAATGGAAATCTAGATCAACAAGTAGCATTGTTGCTTGTTACAAACACCTAATTCCCCACAACATTTTAAACTTATGGACAATTGTATCAAGCACGAAAATGACAAAACCACCCCCCAAACTGACTCAGTGGATGATCTCATCCAAGTGATGTGGAGAAGGATCAACCAATCAACAATCATAGTGACTTTAAAAAATAATGAGGAATTACGAGCAAATCATATCTCACAAGGCTTACCACATGATAATTTGATGTAGTCACAAACAACAATCAATGATGACCAATCTAGTGATGATGGTGTGATTATGACAATGGTAAATATAACAATAGTAAACATAGTGGTGTTGCTATGTAAGAAGTTACAACATGTCATATCCAAAAGAAGTTACAACAGTTATGCTTGAGGATGTAGATATTGTGCCTAGGTGTGTAGCATTTGAATCTTACAAAGTCATAGCTTCAAAAATAATTAGTAACTAAGTGTTGGAATCATAAAATCCTACAAAAATTTTCTTTTAATATAGTATATATTTATTTTATTCATCTATATGATCCTACCCTACTTTCCTTGAAGAAGGGAAGATATCCTTCAAGTGTAGGAATAATTCTAGTGCAACCATGTGCGTAAGATATATAGAAATGAATTCATACTTAGGTTTGAAATATAAACTTTAATGCACACTAGAGGATGAAAAGCTAATTGCTTTGACTGATATGGTTCTAAGAGATATTGAATGACAAAGGAAAATTGTATGCTGATGATTTTTTGGAACCATGATTCAATATGATCTGCATATTCTTAGTCCTTTGATTCATTAAATATCGTTGGCATATCTCCCTTTTTTCAGGTTGTATATATCTTCCACTACTTGTTGATTTCTCTCTTAAAGGCATTAACATCTAGTGAGAGGCAAGAGAGAAACTCCTCAATATTGGTCTCCAATATATGTTCTTCACTGATTATTTCTCTCCTTTAAATTGGTGGGGATGATCAAAGAAAATTCTTGGGCTTTCTCCTCGATATTGTTCATGAACTTTCTGACATTCCCCTTGATGTTGCTCAAAATACCCTTGTTGTTCTCCTATTCCCAAAGATGCATACATATTTCTTATTGTGACCAAGCTATCTAAAGTGTTTAGAATAGTTTTTCCCTTCTGGATGGTCATTATATTAGAAATTTTAGCAATGGTTGTTATAATAATTTCAACAACAATTGCTACAACAATTTCAGTAGCAGTTATTACAACAGTTTCAGCAATAATAGGAGCAGTTGTTATATCAATTTTAGAAACAATTTTAACAAATTCAATAGCAGTTGTTACATTTGTTTTAGCACTACCTTAATGGATTTGACCAAGGTATGACTTGGATAACATAAATCTGTGTCAACATCCCTAGGAAGAAAACCCATGTTCCATAATTTCTCGTGGACTTGCATACGTATGCTAACCTCATAGGTTGTTACTGTTATTGCATATGAGCCACATGAAAAACACTAGGAAAACCATCATTAGCAAAATTGATTCTAATTCATCAAAAATAAAGAAAAATAATGATAATTAACTACTTTAATGCATAAGCTTAATATGGCACATTTATGAAGAAACATAGTAATATGGGTAATAGATGGGAAAGGAAGTGTGATAAATGACTAAAAATGGTTGTTTAGAATGGTGATAAAGGTGAAAATTTGGTGGCCCAACAACCACCATGCCACATCCTCCCGGAAATAAAATCTAGGGAATTTTGAATTTTGTACCCAACACCATAGCATGCCTTCAGGGAATAAACTTCGGGTTGATGTCACCCAGATTTATCACCAGGGTGATGTGTCCTACCCCGGGCCAGCATGCCGCACTAACATCGACCTTTACATGAGTTATTAGTTGTTTCCATGTTGCCCATGGACCACAATGACTACCATTCTAGCCTTGTGTCCCACTAGACTCTTCACTCCTTGGATAAATTCATATATCATGTGATAAAATATATGGGGTCCTCCATCAGGCCTCATCGACTTCCAGGAAACCGACCCAACTAGGCCACATAATCCCAACGGGATTCAACCATGCCTCCACTTGAAATATCGAGGGAAATACCTTCGATATTACATGGAAGACTTATACTCCGCCAACATCCCACAAATTTGATTTCCTCCTCTTTCACCCTCGAGCATGGCGTGCCTAGTCACATAACATGTAAGGCTCAAACCACTTTACTCTTATGAGACTTGAACTTACAACCCTCAAGGTGCATGTATATGTGTATGGTTGGGCTTCCTCTTCCCTCAGCGCTTGGTTACAATGCCATTCATATGCGCAATATGTCACCCCTACTAAGCTTATTGGAACCTTGGCCAAATCCAACCTTATATACATATCTAGATATATCCCGCTATCCTTCCTGAGCTTTGGCAAGGCTTGGCCCAACTCATTCAATACATTAGACATCTATTAGTATAACACATATAATATACATTCAACTATCTCTCCTAAGCTTATAAGGGCTCTGACCCATCCTATATGTATATGTATATATATATATATATATGTATATATGTATATA